>WWET01003604.1:144889-156148 GCA_011038615.1 Limnodynastes dumerilii
GTCCGATTACTTAAACGCTAGGATTACTATAGTAATCCTAGCGTAACATCTGGAGGGCGCATGCGCCCTCCGTTCAGTCAGGTGATTTACGCATCTTGCGTGCGTAAATCACCTGACGCTATTAATTCTGGATCCGGTCCAATAATAATAATAAAACCTGTATATAAATATTTAAATAGTCAATCAATCAGTTAACTATTTTAATCCATTTGTTATTTTATTTTCAGTTTCCCAATAAGGAAGTAGAATGACAAACAATCGCTGAGGATTTTTTCAACATATGGAATTTTTAAAATTGTGGCAAAACATTGGATGGGAAACACATTCACATTATGCCTCCTGCACATAGTGGATCTTATTTTTATAATTATAAGGGGTTCTTTAGCATAATCCTTATGGTGATTGTGGATGCTCATTATAAATTTTTATATGTGGACATTGGCAAAAATGGGAAAGTATCAGATGGAGGCGCAATAGAACAAACAACCTTTTTCCAGAAGCTGAAGAAATATTAACTGAATCTGCCAAACCAAAGCAAAACGAAATTTGGACTTAATTTTGTATTTGTAGCCGATGAGGCATTTCCACTTCAGCCAAATTTCTTAAAACCTTATTCCCAAAAAATTACAGGTTATCTAGAGCAAGGCGAGTGGTGGAGAATGCATTTGGGATTTTGAATAATAGGTTTAGAATATTTCATACCACCATAAACCTTCGTCTTGACAAAATAGACAAAGTAGTCATGACATGTTGTGTTCTTCACAACTATCTTAGGTCTAAAAGCCTTTCTGTGCACATGACTGGGTATCCATTAATGTAAAACTTAGAATTGGATACGCTGGAAGTGTTGGCATCACTGGAGTCTTCACAAATGCCAGCAACATTGCAAAAGAAAACAGGGAGGAGTATCTGTATTACTTCAAGGGAGATGGCGCTATGTCATGGCAAAATGACATGATATAATGTACATGTAGGCTGATCATATGTTAAACTTTTGTTTGTTTTACAAAAAAAAAAATCTGTAAGAGTTATGCAATATTTATTTTGTGCATATTTTACTTACAAATGATTCCATTTGGTTGTCAGTTTGTAAATGGCTTGATGTTGACGAGTTCTGCTCCACGTGATAGTTGAAACAAGACGGGCAAGTACCACAGTTTTGGTACATATATCATCAAAGCCAGCACCAGATTTTTTGGAGGCCTCTATTTTGTTTACTTCGTTTTAAAAACAGTTCTCGTGTTTTAAATTTTCCCTTTCACAAATGCTATTGTGGCATTAGGGAAATAGGGAAGGGTCACTTTTAGCATATCTTCTAAAGCCCTTATCTTCATAGGTTTATTTGAATATTCTTTAGATTTTTTTTTTGCCACAAACAGGGATGGCATCTATAGGCCTCAATAAAGTCCTTAAGGAACTCAACATTCATTTCAACAGACATGTTGTAATTCCTAAAAGAAAAGAAAATAATGTGAGATATATTCCAAACCATTATAATAAACACACCACAAATTGACATTTACTAAATACATTACCTTCATCCTGTAATGACTATAAACCCCAAAAGCCTGTGATTCCCAAAAATATATAAACAATCCACGTTAACAATGGCTCTGGATAGACAAAGCAAGCAAAAATAATTGTGATGAGAAAAGCACCAAATTTCAAATATTGTTGATAACAAAACAAGAATATACGCTAATTATTATAACAACATATTTTATTTATATGCATGCAAATCGATATATACACAACAAAAAGAATTTCCGCTGCTCATATTGGGAAGAGGGGGAATTTTTATGACTAGCTTCTAGTTTCGACAGTTTCAGCAGCAGTTGTGTAAAAGCAAAAGAGTTTTGGAGTTGGATCCTGGAGCCTATTTTAATAATCACACCCCTCAATACCGCTTTTAAGGCACACCAGTGGGTAAAAACATTAGTTTGATAAGGGGAGTTATGTAATAAATAATCCATCAGGGCTTCCTTGAGTTCAGTTTTTTCTGGAAGATCATTAAGAATATAACTCGGGAGTCTCCACAGGCATGGAGGAGGAACCCATTTCTGAGTATCCCAACTCCAAACTATAGGGGCATGGTCCGACCAGATTCTAATAAGGATGTCTGCAGATATCGAGTGCTGGATAGTCCATTTGTCGGTAAGAATTAAATCTATCCGAGAGTATGTTTTGTGGGGGGCTGAATAAATAGAGTAATGTCTTTCACCAGGGTGCAGTACCCTCCACACATCAAAGAGGTCAAATTCCTGTATTAATTTTGTAAGGGCTATGGATTGGGACTCCCGTATTCTACGATTGTCTCCAGCCAAATGGGTTCTGTCTAACTTAGAATCGGGGACCAAACTAAGATCTCCCATTACCTTTTCTAAGGGTTTGAATTTGATCCAATAGTGTGCGGAGTAATGGTAATTGATGAGTATTAGGGGCATAGAAAAAGACTATGGTAACCCAGCGAGAATCAAGTGTGCCTACAATGATAATATATCTCCCATTTTTATCTAACGTTTGTGATAGGAGTTCAAATTGGACCCTGGAATGGATGAATATAGCTACCCCATTTTTTTTTAAATGGGCCATTTGCAGTGAGACAGGTGGGGTAGTTATGATTAAAGAACTTTGGAGGGGATCTACAGAGGAAGTGTGTTTCTTGGAGAGCCACTATATCAGCTCTATGGGATTGGAAGGATGCCAATGCCAACCGTCTTTTAGAGGGGGAATTTAACCCCTTTACATTTAGTGATAGAAACTTAACCATAGCTACCAGGTTGGGCAATGATTAGGAGATGCTTCCCAGAAGGCTGAACAGGGAGTAGTAGGGAAACTATCCACGGGGAGAGAAAGGAGTGCCATTGGGTACTAAGCAGTGCAAGGCAGAGGAACGGGGGGGAAAATTTAGGAAGGGGGAAAAACCAAACAGGCCCAGTATATCGGGCTGGAGTGGGAGCCACATAGGACAGTGTGGCAACACTTGTGGGGGTGAACCTACTCAGGTGAACATACATCCCTGAGGTTATAACAAAAGCAATAGCATACTATGTGTAGAACATAAATATATAAATCAATAACAGACAAAAAGTGTCTTAGCAAAAATGTAAGACCCACTGAACTAACATACTCAAAAGCTATGTCAAATTAAGGAATTAAACCCAGAAGACATCAAATTCACAGAAGAAAAAAAAAAACAATGTACTTTAACAACTATATTTAACAGTAAACAGTCTGAACAACCTAAACTGATGCATAGAAGTATATTAAAAATGATAACTAGGATTAATACAAAATACCTACAACATTTTGTCTTAATGAAATACTAGAAAATGCAACACTAGATAACAACAAAATATGTCTAGAGAAGAGCATGGGTCTAATGAGAAATTCAGTCACTCACGAAGCACTACTAAGTCCCTCAACTGGAGTTCAATCAGGCTGAAGAGGAGTCGGGCGAGTCTGCTTCGGAACTTGAACCGGCACATTCCAAGCAGACAGAAGAGACAGACCTCCTTCTACTGAACAGATGACATGAAGGTTATTAGAATGGCGCACCAGGAGCTTTACAGGGAACCCCCAGCGGTACGGAATTCCTTGAGCACATAGAGCAGTTGTAATAGGACGCAGTTCCCTTCGCCGGTTGAGCGTAGCAGCAGAGAGATCAGGAAAAAGCTGTAGACCATGCAAGAGATCCGATCCTTCAGTGTTGCGTGCTGCCCGTAGTATGTTCTCTTTGATATGAAAGAAATGAACTCTCATAAGGACGTTTCGGGGTTGTGATGGAGGAGCCAACTCTGATTTGGGTAGACAGTGAACTCTGTCCAATAGCAGGTCAGCCTCGGAGGCGTCAGGGAGCAACTTGTGGAAGAGATCTTTCACATAAACTGGGAGATCTTGGTTAGGCACAGACTCCGGGACTCCTCTAATTTTGATATTATTTCTCCGAACACGATCTTCTAGGTCCATAATTTTAAGCTTAAGGAAATCAACTTCCTTTTGGAGGACATCTTGAGAATCAATTAGGCCATTGTAAAAATTAACCAGCTCGCCCATTTTAACTTCAAGTTGGTCCGTTCGCTCACCAAGCTCCGTAACATTTGCTCTGATTTCCAGGACTGAGGTTTTGAGGTTAGAGTTAATATCTGGATGTTGTGCCAGCAGCATTTGTTGCATAGCTTTCACGGTTAGCGGAGCATCAGAGTCCAGGTGCTCTTCCAAGTCAGTTGTTTGAGAAGAAGCCTGCGAGGGTACCAGGGGAGAGGATTTATTAGAAACTTCCATAGTAAGTGATGGTTGAGAAGTGTGGAGGAGTGGTGAGCGAGTCGGAAATCTGACAGGTGGTTGGAGGGGTGAGGGTTTTGCTTTTTTCGGAGGCATGGCACTGGAGAAGCCCAGAGAAATATAACCAGGGAGAGAACAATTGCACAAAGCGAGTGAAAAATGAAGACACGTTATCTGAAGCGTAGCGTAATTTTAGCTAATCGTAATCAGGGATGTAGAATAGGAAATTCACATTATAGCTGTGCCGGTGGAACGGTTATCAGAGAGGTGCAAGTAATAAGTATCCAAATGTAGCTTGAATAGGTGTGGCGATTAAAATTGAAAACCAAGTAAAAAACAAGGGCAAGGGATATTGGCAGGGTATGGAAAGTTGAGGGATTCCCTGCTGTGTTAGAAAGCAGTATTTCCAATGCGTTTGCTCCCTCTTGTGGTAGAGAGAGGAATAGCTGGTAATTGATTGCAGCCCAGACGGAGCTAATCTGGGGATTAAGAACTGGTAAGCAAACTGACAGGAGGCTTCCTAGCAAGTTTAGCACTTGCACCCAAAAAATGCAAGGGACTGGATTCTCAAAGCAACTCAGGGCTCAGAGGGGCAGCATTTAGACACACCACCAGAACTCTCCACCCAGGGACAAGCACCAAACACTGCCACAACTGAAAGTCCCAAGGACAGGCGATCCAGGATCTGCTGGTGTCCGGGGAGCATATAAGATGACCAGAAGGGTACCAGGTCAGGAGGACCGCTCCTCAAGTAAGACCAAGGAGTATTCAGCAAAGAGAGTGGGAGGATGTGCGTCTGAGGCGCTATATGCCGCCGCTGGTCCTGCCGCTGAGTTCTCCAAGTGTCAGAAAGGGATCAGGCCAGAGTTGAGCACCGGACCAGGAGTTCCCCGGAACAAGTCTCCACAGTCGCTTCCTGTGAGCCCAGGCCGCCACTCACCGATATCCACCGCAGGGCACCAGATGGCAGGAGTACAGGGATCCACAGACTGATGAGCAAGGTATCAATGCGGGGTCCGGGGATCAGTTGGGACCTGGGGGCCTCCACCGGGGGGGAGTGGAGGTAGGGAACAAAGGGCTGGCGCAGTTCACCATGCGGTGAGGCCACACTCCCCTGGGAGTGCAAGTTTGTAGCTCTTCCAAGATGATAAAGGACCAGGACTCCGGAACAGGGTAAGGAGAGGCTATAAGATTGTTTTGGGTGGGTAAAAACAGGAATATGGAGAAAAAAATAGGTTTTGGGACAAATTACAGCAGAGCTCAGCTATCCCACGTCTCTTCGCTCTGAGAGTCAGGACACGTCCCCCGCTGATCATATTGGACTGGATTCACAGATACTTTTTTATGGGGAGATGTGTGGGGTTTTTTTAGGATCCAAGCAACTGCGCATGCGTAGTGATTTTTCCACGCAAGTTAAATAGTAGTTACGCATGGAAGTCCATTAGTCACACACTTGTGAATCGCACTTAGGGACATATGTACGGAGAGGCATGGTTGAAATACGCATGTTAAAAGTTCCGTGAGAGTGGGCCTGGGGAGCCATTTAAATGGGCATTTGAGGTCGCGGTTAGTAAGGTACACATGTAAGTAAATTTTAAAAATTTTTTTTTATGTGAGTTCAGAGAAGACATGAAAATACAATATCCAATGAACATATTGTCACATGCAATAAATGTTATATACAATGAATCTATGTACACTAAAGTTTCACATAATTGCACAGCCATGTGAGGGGATTGTCACGGGTGTTGCCTTGCTGCGTGTGTATAATTGAGTACCTTTTAACTAACAGATCTGTTAATACAGTCCATTGTGTTTTTTATATTTGTGTGTATATATATATATATATATATATATATATATATATATATATAATTTATATGTATAGATGACACAGCCTGGTCTGAAACAATGGAAATATGATGAGATTTATACGAATGACTGAATTTGTAATATATGAATCACTGTTCACTTTTTTTATATTTGTATATGATACAACTGACAGTGATCACACCAAGATATAATAGCATAAGTCACAGATTAAGGATAATATAAAAGTACTGTAGTTTCTAAAGGTATTAAGGTAAAAAATATATATAATTTAAACTACAGAGAGATAAATTATCCATATATTACATGAAAATGATTCATTAATTTTTAAAAAAGGTATTCATCCGCCTTTTACTTACATCCCCTTGTATGCGCCTACTTATCCACTTCTGTCAATTACTGTGTGCCCAGCCTCTAACTGTGCCCCCTATATATATTCAGCCTCCTTTTGTGCCCCCCTATATAAGTTTAGCCTCCTTTTGTGCCCCCTTAAATGCAATGGCCTTCTTTTGTACCCCCTTAAATACAACAGCCTCCTTTTGTACCCCCTTACTAATGCTACCATAGCGTTATTCAATACAAATGATTTGGTCCTACAGGGCTCCTGTAGATCCCTGTATACCAGTACTATTATCTGAATGATGCCGCGGTCACATAGACCAGTGCTCCTCAACCTTTTTTCACCCTCGGCACACCTAAGCCCTACCCAGAATTGCTCCCCATCCCCCATATTTTTTATGGAACCCGTGTGGAATAACCCGGGTTCCCCCGTTCACACCGCAAAACGGGTTAGGCTGACCCGGGAATAACCCTGGTGTCGACCAGGGTTGACCCTTTCACACCAACACCTGACCTGGGTTATTCCCGGGTCGATAGCTTGGTCTGAAAGGGGTATAACCTGTTAGCCTGACAAGTACACTGTACTCCTCTGCACTGCTGTCATGACGTTTTACAGATAGGCTTCACTCCGGCTCCCCTGCACTGCTATTGGGACATTTCACTGATAAAGTTCACATAATTCACATATGAAGCGCTTGTCATTAAAAGTAAAGTCTATATGTAAAACGTCATGACAGCAGTGCAGAAGAGCCGGAGTGAAGCTTATCTGTAAAACGTCATGACGGCAATGCAGGGGAGCCGGGCGCCGGAGCTCATGTCAGGCTGGCAGGTTAGTGTTAGGAAGTCTGGGCAGGCAGTAAGTGATTGCCAGGGCTGAGTCAACTGTAATTAGGGAAGACTTCAGTTGCGCTCACCCCTCTCTTTGTGCTCTGGGTGGTGGCACCGGGCGCTCCACCCTAGTTATGTCCCTGAGTGAAGTGTCTCTATGTGTTTCATCCACAGGGGACTTCGTCAGGAGGTATCGATGGAAGCGTGATTTCCCAGGCTGGCCAAGGGTATAAATATGCCCCAATGACAGCAGAGCTGTCCTTAGCACCGGGGTGTCCTGCTTGCGGGACATGAGTTAAGCCACTGGCAAAGGTTTTTTTTTTTTTGCAAAGACCTTCCCCACGGATTAAAAGCTTAGAAGATCAGATCTAATTCAATTTGGTAAGTAGTGTTATATAATGTCTGTTTGGAGCGCCGGACCTTTTTTGTTCCTTTCAATTTGGTAAGTACTTCATTTTATTAATAATTTCCATGTATTGATTTTTTTTATTTACTGCATTTTTATATTAGCAGTATTACATGTAATTGTTTTTTAATATTAGGGTCATTATAAGTTAATTATTTTTTTATATTGGGGGCATTAAATAATTTTAAAATTAAAAGTTATTAAAAGTTAATAATTTTTTATATATTAAGGGTCGGTCCCATATTTTTTTTCATGTAGGTTGCATGGGCATAACTGTTTTGTGTTTAACACGGGATGATATGGCATGCTGGCACTTATGGTTCTCCAAGCGCCAGCATGCCCTGGCATCCTTGGGCATGCTGGTGCTTGTAGAACTACAAGCACCAGCATGCCTATGAGCTGTAAAATAATTTTTAAAAAACGTCTCTAAAAACAGATTTGCTTACTGTTGCCATTGCAACAGTAAACAAATCTGTCCAATTGGGAGGCAATGTGAAAAATCCGGATTGAAAAACAACCCTGGATCTTTCACATTGCCACCCTGCCTGTGTGCAACCAGGAAAAAAAACCCTTCTTTTTCCAGGATCTGAATCCTGGGTCATTGCACCCGGGTAGTTCAGAAAGGGTGGTTTTACATCACCACCAAATAACCAAGAGACAAGGGTTTTAAGCCCTGCTTCTATATACTGTATAAACACACACACCTATGTTTAAATATATATACAAATGAGTGTGTATAAAATGTGTGTGTGTGTGTGTGTGTGTGTTAGTGTATATGTATAGATCGAGAGAAAGAGAGTGTTAAATACAACTGAAACGTCGGAAACCATATCTTGTCTGAGTATATAATTTATTTTTGTGAACCAGTGCGTGCCATTTATCTGTTTCTTCTATATCAGTTTAAAAGCCTATTTGAGCACCGCTGTATTTTTCTATGTGTATGAAAAGTGCCTTTCGTTTACCAAAGTGTATATATATATTTTTGTTTTAGTTATTTTTTTGTTTAACCTAAAGTAGGTTAAAAGTTACTTTGCAATCTACAATACACAATACACACTTACATACATGCATGAGATGACATCTCATTACCCACCGAATTACTATAGGGTCTATTTACAAAAATCATTTCCTTGTGATAATGCCCATTTTCATGTGAAAATGAGTATTATCGCATGAAAATGAAGATTTTAATATTTACAAACAATAGATCCCCATATCTGTTATTATGGGAATTATAAGGGGGAGGGTATGTATGGGGAGACCGCTGGGTTAAACCTAAGTGTGTAAAGAGAAAAAAAAGAAATAAAAACAAGATTTTTTTTTTTCGATTTATAGTTTTGTTACAAAAATAAATACATACATTTAAAATATTAATAACAATTATGAAAACACTGTGCATGCGCACGACTTCATTCATACAAAGTAAGAATTAAATGTCCTGCAATGAGCACAGAGATCATCGCGGGACTTCGCAGGGTAGGTAAGTATTAGTAAATTTTATGAACGAAGCTGCCAGGCTCGCTGCTGGAACAGCTTCGTGCATTAAAATAAGAAGATCTGCAAAAATAGACCCCTATATCAGTATAAAGTAATAAGCCAACCAAACCTGTACACTAACAATTATGATAAAAAATTTACTACGCATACGCAGTAGTAAAAAACGCTAAACACCGGACATTAATATAAAACGTCCAGTGGTGTGAATCCGGGCCAATGGCTGTTTTGTCATAAAATAATTTTATTATGTTTATTATAAAATTGGGGTTTAAGATAAAAAAATATTTTTCATATAAAAGTGGGCATTTACTACAACATGATTTCTTAAGATTCAAAGTTATAATTTATGGGCGCAAACAAAATTCATTATATGTAGCTGCCGTGTAGTAGGGTCTGTGCTATTCCCTACATAAGAGAAAAATAAATTCTCGCAACTAAAAAATATATATAAAAAATACAGCTATAAAGGTATCTAATAAGGGGAATTACTAATAGCAAATAGCAAAATAATCACAAGAGGATCATAATGTTTTCTAAGAGCAACCAGTCTTAAGATGGAAATTAAGTTAATACAGGGTTGCCGACTTTTTACAGCTTCCCTCCGGGAGAACCCAGAGGGAAGCCATCAGGGCCGGACTGGGATTAAAAATCGACCCTGGCACTGAAATCACACAGGCCCACCTGCTGTTGGGTTCTGACTACTTGCATGGTTGCATTGGCTTTAAAGTGATTCGACCGCGCCATTTGTTGACGGTCTGAAACATGCATTCAACAAAGGAAGCAGCTACATCTTTAAGCAGCTGATGGGGCCATGAAAGTTATATATAGGTGTCTGCCAAATCAGGGGGGACAGGACCGGCATAAGCCCCAATTCTCCCAGGCTATCTATGCACACACCAATCCCCATTCATGAGTAGAGGCAAACACTTAAAAACGCACAGAAATTATTTTCATTAATTATTATTATACAATAATTTATTATTTAAAAATGTCTGTACATTTTTACACAGTTTGGTGTGCAGCCTATATTCATAAATGGGTAGAAGTACATTAATATTGTGCAATTATGAATCCTGCACAATATATGTTGTGTATACTGTATATTTACATGCAGTGATATCTCTCTTTTCTTTCTTTCTCTTCTTTCTTACTTCATGCATCTGAAGGAGGACACAAAATTGAGACTTATGATCACCTATTTTTATACATCTATTACAGGTGTGGGTCGGCAGCGAGTCTTTTCCAAAAGGGACGTTTTATCCCAGCCAATTTCGAATTAACACTGGTATTGATTGCTCTTGTCTTGCCAAGGACAACCAATCAAAGATCCTGAAGACGAATCTGCAGTGGCGACAGGTGAGTATTTGTTCTACCACAACCCTTATCCTAATTCTTACCTTAAACCTCCACTTCCTTTACCCTAACCCTTGCTTGCCTGACCCTAAGACTCCCTTCTCCACAGCCTGACCCCAAGACACCCTTCCCTGTAGCCCTACCCTAAGACTCCCTTCAGTATTTGCATTAAAAGTGAAACAATGATTTAAAAACAACCAGGACAATATGCATAAGTGATCTGCACCATACACTATATAAACAAGTATGCGCTATGTCCACAGGTATGTATAGAGAGATGGAGTGATAGGTAAAAAAAGCAAATTCTAATCCTATCCAAGTGGGAGGCATAATTTATAAATGGTATGGCATATAAAGAGCAGCGTTAAATATATTTGAATACACTATAGAGCACACTTGTTAAAATACAGTATGGTGTATGGCTAATTCTGTTTTTTTTTATTAATGCACTTAGTAACGCTGCTCTTTATATGCCATACCATTTATAAATGATGCCGCATCCGAGCGTAAGTCTGGATCAGGCCCCATGTCTCTCTATACATACCTGTGGAGATAGCGCATACTTGTTTATATAGTGTATGGTGCAGATCACTTATACATAGGGTAGGGCTACAGGGAAGGGTGTCTTGGGGTCAGGCTGTGGAGAAGGGAGTCTTAGGGTCAGGCAAGCAAGGGTTAGGGTAAAGGAAGTGGAGGGTTAAGGTAAGAATTAGGATAAGGGT
>WWET01003605.1:2213-16273 GCA_011038615.1 Limnodynastes dumerilii
CAAAGACAATAGTTGCATATACAATACAATAATTAATAGAGGGTAAAAAATATGAAGGAATACAATACATGTACAAAGCAAAAATTAAATACAATACAAAAATATCAAAACAATATGTGAGGAAAATAAAGATGCTGGGTAAGTGTGTAGGAGCAGATGAATAAGGAGAGAGACAGAAAGTAGAGAGAAAAAGGTGGGAAGAGATGATGACAGGGAAGCTAACATGCTAAGTGAGAGAGGGCAAATAAACAGTAGACACAGTTATGAGGATGGGGAGGACAGGTAAGCTTAGGTGGAGGAAGGGTAGGCTAGCCTGAAGAAGTGGGTTTTAAGGGAGCGTTTGAAGGATTGGAGTGTGCTGGATTGTCTGACAGGATGTGCTAGGTTGTTCCAATGGAGAGGGGCAGCCCGGGAGACCTACTACACATGGTAATCTACGCACCTAAGAAGACGAAGCTTCTTAGCTGTGAATACGGCCCAGAAGTCACAGCACTATGTGGAGGCACATAGTCAATGTACAGTAAAAGCATACTGACACGATTACACAAGAGCCAGACCTTAACACAGACATAAGGAAGCACAGCTTACAGCAACACAGCTACAGCAGCCACAAGTCATAACTAAGTCCAGGGGTGTGACACTACACAATCAATGTCAGGCCATTGCCTGCTGTGATAACAATAGAAAAGCTAGGAAAATGTCCTGTGTAGCTATAAAATATGAATATAATGATAGAAAAATAAAAATATATAAATGTCTATTGTGCATGGAGTCCAGACCAGACCCTGCATATTAGGCTGCAGCCTTGTCAGTCATGCCCTTACACTAACATTCTTCAACGTGATTACATCTTATTGCTTTTGAAGGTTATACGCTCTAAATATGCTTAATCAGCTACATCTAGTGGCCAAAATATGAAAGTGAATTTATGAACTACACAAAAAAAGGTCAAGAAACATACGGAATAACCTTTATGAAAGAGGAGCTTTGAGATTAAATAATGCAATTAATGGAAGTTGTTGGAGTATAAGGAGAACTTTAAAAGGAAATTAAAAGAATTGAACCAAAATTTGCAATGAATTTACTTTTTAATTGGTAGTAAACATTGAATAGATTGTTAGTTTATTAGTTCAAAGGCAGGCGTTTCTAGTCTGTTCAGTAAACATGAATAAGTTATTACTCCAAACACCTTATGTAAACAAACAAATGGATATCTCACTGCAAAACAGGACCACACAGAAACTATTTGCTACACTGTGTCAAGTACAGACAGGAAGGCACTCAATTCAAGGGCGCTGGACCAAATTTTCATTGACCTACGGAATGTTAAAACTTCTTATCACGTAATCTCTTAACATTATATCACTGCCCTCTAGTGGCCAAGTATTTTTTTACACTGGAAATAAAACATTAAGGGCCAGATTTACTAAGCTGCGGGTTTGGAAAAGTGCCTATAGCAACCAATCAGATTCTAGCTCTCACTTTCCTGTTACATACTTGAGAATGTCAGCTAGAATCTGATTGGTTGCTATGGGCAACATCTCCACTTTTCCAAACCCGCAGCTTAGTAAATCTGGCTCTTTATGAGATGACACAAGAGATGAATACTACTATACAAGAAATGAATAAAACGCAATGAATAAAAAGTAATACATTAGAATTGTGTAGGTAATAGTGGGAATTAGGAAACATGCGACAAGATATTTAATATCTGTGAATTGACTTTTCAAAAGTTTTCAAAAGTTTGGGTTACAACCCTATAGCTACTGCAGAGTGTATTATTTCAAAATAAAAGCTTATGGGCTAGATTTACTAAACAGCGTCAAACAAAAAGGTGTAGATGTTGTCCATAGCAACCAATGAGATGCTAGCTTTCACTTTCCTTTTACATACTAGAGAATGTCAACTTGAATCTGATTGATTGCTATGGTCAACATCTCTATTCTTCCTTTACAGCAGTTTAGTAAATACGTACAGGTAGATGATTTTATTCTAGCCAACGGTTATCAAACTAAGAACTGAGCCCACATCTTAATTGGGTCATTGGTGTCTGTTTGACAACTGTAGGGAGAGGGATTAATTCTAATTTTTATTATTTTATTAGAATAATTTTTATAACTTAAATTCCATATTTATTATTTAAAAAATCTATATTATTTTTCACTTTTTAATAGTGACTTAATAAATGAAGTAGTAACACATTTTATGTAATTAATTTTGTTTGTTAAATTATGAATTTTTAATGCAGTTAATTGAATAAAGTTCTAAAAAAACGAAATTATTATTTTTTTTGGTAAATTAATTGACAAAAAAATACTCTCTGTATTCTATAGCAGACAATTATGTGTCCTCTGCAGAGTAATGCGGTCACTTGTGTGTGCTCTGTGTAGTATTGCAGTCACTTATGTTCCCTCTCCAGAGTATTGCAGTCATTTATGTGCGCTCTGTATATAATTATGGTCACTGGTGTGCGCTCTGTATAGTATTGCATTCACTTATGGGCTCTCTGTAGAGTATTGTGATCACTTGTGTGCGCTCTGTATAGTATTGCATTCACTTATGGGCTCTCTGCAGAGTATTGTGATCACTTGTGTGCACTCTGTATAGTATTGTGATCACTTGTGTGCACTCTGTATAGTATTGTGGTCACTTGTGTGCACTCTGTATAGTATTGTGGTCACTTGTGTGCACTCTATATAGTATTGTGGTCACTTGAGTGCGCTCTGTATAGTATTACAGTCACTGGTGTGCGCTCTGGATAGTATAACAGTCACTTGTGTGCTCTCTGCAGAGTATTATGGTCACTTGTGTGCACGCCGCAGAGTATTGCAGTCACTTGTGTGCTCTCTGGAGACTATTGCAGTCACTTGTGCGCTCTCTGTTTTGTGTATATAGGTGTCTTGCAGGGTCACCAATTTTTTATATCAAAGCGGGTCCCAGAGTAAAACAGTTTGAGAGCTGCTGTCTTATACAATGGCTCATTCTTTTGTACATATTGGGGTGGATCCAGAACAACGTCTGCGAGTGAATTTACACTAGTCGCTAGCATAAATTCACACATAAGTACTTACGGCGCATGCACAGGGCAGATGTTACGCCACGTAAGGCATAGCGTAAGGGGCAGTCACGTATCAGTAGCGTATCAACTTACGAAGGGGCGTGCCAGCCATATGCCACCATTATTAACGCTTCAAAGGCAGGGTGAGGCATTTAAATCGTACAGTATGGCCGTGCTTAGCTACGTAGCTACATGTGGGAAGTACGTCCGATAGTGGTTACACAGCATAAAGCGTAAGGCGCCTAAAATATGTACGAGAGGGGTGTGCCGAGGGGAGTGCATAGAAGGTACGCTAGCGTAAGAACGCAGCGTAGTAAAAGTGTAGTAGCTTTGGATCTGACCCATTGTCACTGGATTTATAAACTAAATAGTCTAATTATTCTTATCTAGATGGACTAATAAGTCAATGAGTCAAATCCCATGGAATGGATATGGTAATTACTCCTATTACAGCCCTGATACTTGTTAATAGCAGTGGCTGTCATTAACTGCCCTGACATCTCCCATACGCTGCATCTGGTCTCTACTGCGCATGTCAGGGATCTATGTTTACTATCCGTGATGGGATGTGACGTCATCGTCGTGCGACTCACACACGTGCGTACATCGCGGCGCAGGCAAGCTGTGGATGCACGGTGCGGTGGCGCAGCAGCAGTAACCAGTAACTAGTCTGTAGAATCATGGGGTGGCAGGGAAGAGACCAGAGCCGGGGTCAGGGACAGGGCCGCGGACGCGACAACAAGGAAGACCCGGTGAAGGATTACGAGAAGTGGAAGAAGAACTACACTAGGAAGAAGGACTGGTGCAACAAGCGCAGGAAACAGAACAAGAAGCCGGAGTGGCAGATCGAGAGGGAGGTTATCAACCGGCTGGTGCAGCGCTACCCTGAGGTGATTCAGCATAGCTGCTCCTCTGCTAGTACTGGTGGAAGGCAGCTGCTCGCACTATGGTCTGTGGACCTCCAGGTGTTGTGAAACTACGACTCCCAGCATGCTGTGTCATGTGTCAGCTAGGCCTATAAAGTTAAAGCATGCTGGGAGTCGTAGTTTAACAACATCTGGAGAGCCACAGGTTGCCAGGCCTGGTCTGTGCTGTTCCCACTATGTTCTGTGCTGCTTTTGTCAACTCTATGCCTTTCACTCTAATGGTCTGTGCTGCTCGCAGTAATGGTTGTGCCAGCCATAGGCAACTTGCTGCGCTCCAGGTGTGGTGAAACTACAAATCCCATCAGTCCCAGTGGGTTTTAGTTTCACAACTGGTTCATGGGCTCTTTCTGCTGCTGCTGCAATATATTATAGCATGTGTAAGAGGTGTTTGTGAACTAATCGTAGTATATCTTAGATGCAAGTGTTAAGTATGGCGTGGTTAACAACGCCTATTTTTATGCTAAGCATTAAATAATATTGCATGATTGAGTCCTGCACTGAGGATTACAAACTTGGAAGAAATGGTGTTGATTCTGAGTGTTAACATCCAGAAATGTGTTGATGGGGAAAGTAAGTTTGGACTGATAAGATGGAGTATAGAAAGGAAAGACACAGATCTTGTGTAGAATAGTCGGGTTAGCAGATGTGAGACATTGTTAAATGTTTGGTGCATTTTTGTTTTGATTTATAGGGTAGATTTAGTTAAACTTCCATTAGCACCCTACACACTTTTAAATTAGTTGTATATAAGAGCTCGATATGAATGTCTGGGACAGTGTATATATGTTGCATCTTGCATAAAGTATAGTATCTTACCTACCCGTCAGATGTATTTGTATGATGTCCATTTGGTTTTCCTGCTTATTTTTTTTATTTTTTTTTACCCCATCTTCAAAAAATCCTGTTTGTGTGTATGTATGCGAGTGTCTGGTTGTTATGGCGACCTGTAAACTCTTACTTGTTAGAGGCTTTAGTTGATTTACCCCGATGTGAGTTCATAGTTTTTTTAGTTAAGTGAGCAATAGTGAAAGAGCAACGTTTCAATGTCAAATGTGTAATTGCTGTGTTTAGTATAGGTTGTAAGGGCTCATGACTGATCATGGAAGAGCATTAGGAATGCATTGCAATAGTCCACACAGGAAAGCAAATAAAATTATTTATTTTTTAGTTAGATTTTATTTTTATTTGCCGTGTCCTGTATTACATATATGTGCAAGTAGTTTCAGCAGACAAGCAAGACAGAAAGAGGCAGCAGGCTGACCTGACATTTTGAGTATACCGACAGTTCCTCCTTCATGTGAATCCTGTCACCAGGTCCCAATTTCATGGCTACTATACTTGTCAATCCTTGTCATCGGTGCCTGTAACTGAGACAGCATGTGTGAGGCTTATTATTGTGCTATTCAAAGAAATAGAGCATATTAGTTTTGAGGTTTTTTTGTGTATTTGGCATGGTGATCTACAAAGAAAGGCCAAAAAGACATTCAGTTATTCTGGTTGGCTGAGGTATCCATATTAGGATGTCTGTGTGATTTATCTGCCTTGAACAGAGTTGATAATGGAGATGCATTTGTTTGGTATTGTCAAATTCAGGTTAGATGGCACTGTGTGTTACAGTCATTAGTAATCTGATACCCCTTTCACATCACTATGAAATACCCGGGATTTTCGCAAAAAACCCGGGTCTTGGCAAAATCCCGGGTATTTTGTGGAGATGTGAAAGGGGTACTTCCGGTGGACCCATGTCAGAAGACCCAGGAATTCAACCCGCGTAAAAAGAAGGGTTATTCCCGGGTCCGACACGGGTAGGGGTGCAGTGTGAAAGGTGCTACTCGGGTTTTTCAACCCGGTAGGCACCTAACGCACTTTGATCGGTGCAATTTTCTCTACTGTGGGTCTGTGACCCTGGGATCCTCTGCTGCCCCACCAATATCCCGGGTCTGTGAACCCGGGATATTGCCGGGGTGGTGATGTGAAAGGGTATGAGTGACACTTTCAACGATATTCTTACACATGAAGTAAATGGTCTCTAGGTGGTATAAATGTTTAGGTAAAAAAAAAAAAACTAAGCTGCATAAGAGTGTCTAGGGTTATCCTATGGTGTCCTTGCTCCTTGCACTCTTTATAATAAATTTGAATCTGGGAGTCTAATGTGAAGGCATTTAATATGCGTATTAAACTAGATCACTACCACCCTCTTAGCAGACCAAGAGCTGGATTTACTAAATTGCAGAAAAATGTAGATATTTCCCATAGCAGTAGCTACCAATCAGCCTCTAGCTGATATTCTCTAGTATGTAATAGGAAAGTGAGTACTAAAATTTGATTGGTTGCTATGGGAAACTTCTCCATAATTTAGTCAATCTAGCTGTAAGTGTCATAATATAAGGCTGACCAATTGACAGTACCTGCAGTATGATGGTTTGTGGACCACGTAATAAATATATTGTTTATTTACCTAAAGTTTATTCTCATATCTTCCAGATCAACCCCAGTGAAATTGTCAAATTCTCAGACTTCCCTTTGTCCAAACAGAGCCTGAGAGGTGAGTAACTTAACAGTCAAAGTTTGGTTTTCTGTCTTGTATTTTATATAATACCTAAATTTTTTGATTTTTAATTTTTTTAATTTTTCCTTAATCTGAGTATATTAATGGTTAATAAGGTTGCCTTTTTAAACTGTGTTCTAATTAAATGAAGTAATGGCAACAGAATATTACTTTTGGTAATTGGTACTTTGGTAGCAAGAATGAAGATAAAAATAGAAGATAAAAATATGTAAAAGTAAATGTTTACTTATGTAGGCACTCTACACTTTTGTATCAGGTAAGGCAGCCATCTTGAGAGCACTCAGATGTTCTATAGAATTGTTCTCGGCTCTCCCTCACAGTGTAAATTCCCTGCCACACCAGGGTTTGTTCTTGGACTGCGTGTGTGGGGAGTCCACATATTGAAACACCTGTAGAACCTCATGGATATGGATTGATACAGGTCAGGGTTCCATAGGTTGTGATGTCGATCATACAGACATGTTGCCAGGCTTGTTGCCACTAACTATGCTATGTTGTAGTGGTGGGCCAAGTTGTATGTCTCTGTTGGTATGCCCTCCATGTTCCATAGCAGTTTCGGTCTTCCTTCTTTGACAGGCGCTTTGCATAGGCTCTCTGCATGATGCTGATATGACAAAATGGTGGTTGTTCAAAGAAAATTATAGGTTAATATAAACATGTGCTTAAGAGGCAGGGGTAATCCATACAGAAACAGAGAAACAAATCCCCATCTCACTGCAATTAGACCAGTAGCTCGCACACCATCCCATCCATAAAACAAAATGCAGAAGCATTCGTTACACACATTTGCAAATCTCTGATTTATTACCAGCCTTTCATGCACTGGTTTTATATTAACCTATAAATTGATATGAACAGCCACCATTTTGTGTAACAGTGTTTGGAGGCATGTCGGGTTGCCAGGGGGTTTTGGTCCACAGGAACTATTGCATTCTTTCTCAATTTAAAACACCATCATATTTTACCCAGTAAAGGGACTGTCATTGTTTAGATTTAGGACCACCATAGCAGAAAAATCTTGACAAACTGCAGGTGGTTTATCCTGTATTTTCAAATGTGTGAAACAATAATGTATATTGTAGATAGAATGGCATGTTAGTTGTTAGTAATGGGCTGGGTTATTTTTCGTCCTGCCTTTCATGCACCTGTCTATATTAAAAAATACATTCATTTGAGCAGCCATTTTGTGCAGTTAAAAGTGTAAATTTCAGTGTAATTAATCCAGATAAAAAAAGCCAGTGTCTGTAAGACAGGATGAAAGGAAAACTTCAGCAGCTGTTCACAAAAACGTTAGCCATTTTTTTTAGTAACACAAACTAAGAGGGACGTTTTTAAATTGATAGTGTTATATGTAATAGATTTACGTGTCTTTATGAAAGATGACATAGGATGTCTTAGGAGCTCGTCTTTTTTTTATTGTTTGTGCAGGTTTGGTAGAGGGTCAGTACCGGATCCCGACAGAGATACAGAAACAAACCATCGGTTTAGCCTTACAAGGGAAGGATGTTCTGGGCGCTGCTAAAACTGGATCTGGAAAAACCCTTGCATTCGTTCTTCCTGTAAGCTGCAGATCTGGGATATTTTCCATTAATAATAGTAATTTAGAGAGCTGCAGACATAGCACTGCCTTTGTTTTCTTCTGTTTGGCTACGATATTCCAACTCTATTACTGAAATATTTAATGAGCTCTTGATATTATTGCGGCCGTTGAGACAGCCATATGACTGTCCTGCATTATCAATCATTTTATTCAATTCCCAATTGATTGGACGTCCATTCTTAATGACAGAGCCAGTAAGGAATCGTTTAGTCATTGCTTAATTGTGAAATCCACAAAATAGATTTATAAAACAATAAAGGAAGTGGCGACTATTGCCTGTATCACATGATCGTGTGAGTATAATAAGAACAGTGTCAGGTTAGTCAGTGTAATATGGTTGCAGTGTGTGGCCTGACCTGCCAGTGAAGTCATATCCATAGATCTCAATCCGTGATTAAGCAAACTTTATTGCTACTTTTGTTTACAAGTTAGAATGTTTTTGAGAATTGAGTTGCTTTGTGATTATGAGCCATATTTTTTCATGCGCTTGTAGGCTCTGGAATGCTTATACCGCCAACAGTGGACAGCAGACGACGGTCTTGGCATCCTGATCATTTCTCCCACCAGAGAACTAGCGTATCAAACGTTTGAGGTCATACGGAAGGTGGGCCGGAACCATGAGTTCTCTGCAGGACTTGTCATTGGAGGAAAGGTTTGTGGGAAATGTTTTTGTGATTGGTGGTGAAAGCTAACATGGGACATATAATCCCCTTAGGTGTCATAATGGATAATAATATAGGACTGGATCCAGAAGTCCGCTGCAGCTGCGGTCAGAACTTCGGACTGGATTCAGACCCGCGCATGTTTTCCGTACGTGCGGGGGTCTGTATGTCCATGAGAGAGAGGGGACTGCACGCCCCCTGTAGCTCCACTCTCTTGTGCAGACTTTATGGCAGCTTACGTTGCCATAAGCCTGCATTAACTCTCGTGTGGATCAGCAGTCCGTACGATCGCTGATCCGCAGCAGTGCGGGAGCCAACTCCCACACTGTACACTTTGCATGCTTCCCCCCGCCCACTTTAGCGGGTGAAGGGGAAGCACAGCCCATTACTAGAGTAACCCTAGCGTAACCCTAGAAGTCAGGCCACTTGCGTGTGTAAGTGACCTGATGTTATTAGGTCAGGATCCGGTCTTTCATCCTCCGGAAGGAAGGAAGGGCTTCTAAATGCAGGTCACTACCTTAAATTTTATGCTCCGACCCCTTGGAAAATGGGGTAGGTGTGTAAATAAGATTGCACGTAATGGCTTAACAAAGCCTATTCTGCACAGTTTGAATACAGCTCCCCTTCCACACTGTGTACATGATGTTCACATAGCGGTAGTTCTGTCCTTGCTGTTGGAAAGCATATCCAGGGTCAGAGCCAGAAGAGCATGCATGGGCTTTACTGAAACATGGATGTTTTCTACTTTTTACACATGTTCGTGTTGTGTCCTCATCACGGAGTGAGTCGCCACCGCAAAATGGTTATATTAGAACTAGAGACAGCTGAAAGCTAATTTTCGAATGTCTCTTTAGAAAAAAAAAAGACCGCAATTTTCAAATATTTTTTTTTTAAGAATAGGTAAGTGTGCCGACCAGCATACTTACCCCATTTGTTTTTTGGAAATGCCGCTGCAGACCCGCCACGCCGACCGGAGAGGTGAGTAACACTCTGGCAGTTTTAGGGTTATTAAATAGGGGAAATAGGGTTAGAGTTAGGGTAATGGAAGGATAGCCTTGGGGTCAGGCTGTGGAAGGGGAGGGTTTGAGTAAGGATTAAGGTTAAAGTTATACTTGCCTTTCGCTGCACCGTCTTCTGTCTTGCGGGGAACGATTGCTTTTCCTCTGCAAGGCAAAAGCAATCTATTTCCCAGCCAGTTTGGAACTGGCTGGGAGAGAACGGCCCATTCGAAAAAAGGGCCATTTACGGTGTCGACCCTCATTATGATAACTTTCACACGATGACAACGTGGGACCACATTTCTAGTTACGGAAGCATTCGGTATTAAAATTACTCATTATCTGTTTCATTTTTTTTCTGAATTAAAATTTAGGACTTGAAACAGGAATCGGCCCGCATCCATCGCACCAATATACTTACCTGCACCCCTGGACGTCTGCTGCAGCATATGGACGAAACGGCCTCTTTCCATGCCTCTAATCTCCAGATGCTGGGTGAGTCAGAGTCTAACGAAGCACTTCGGGCCATAAGTACACTACCGGACGTATAACATATACGTTCGTAATTTAGCGTTTTTTTACTACTGGGCATGTGTCGTAAATTTTTTTACGTTATTTACGTATCTTTTCCTTACGTAGATTGCGTATATGCGGTCTTTAAGACTGTATATACGCAATCTACATAAGGAAAAGATACGTAGATGACATAAAAAATTTACTACGCATGCCCAGTAGTAAAAAGCGCTAAACTCCGGACATATGTGTTATACTTGGGGTCCTTCATGCGATTCATTGTAACTTCACTCCCCTCTACCCCAATTTGTTATACTATTTCATTAGCATTTGCTTCTTAATACACTGTCAGCTCTCCGTTACTGTGGAGAAAGGACGATTCTTTTAAAAAAAATAAAAAAACAAAATGTATTTTAAAGGTAATAAATCCCCTAGAATCCTGTCCATTACACGTCTAATGTTGTTTTTGCAGTGCTCGATGAAGCTGACCGCATACTGGACATGGGCTTTGCAGAGACCATGAATGCGATTTTAGAGAATTTACCGACAAATCGCCAGACGCTGCTCTTCTCTGCCACCCAGCAGAAGTCTGTGAAAGATCTGGCACGCCTGAGCCTGAAAGCCCCGGAATACGTCTCTGTCCACGAGAAGGCCAAATTCAGGTACCTTCCATTATAATACCATGGAGCTGATGATACCTTGTGACTTTTGTAGACTAAAATGTATAAAACTACCGATAGCTGAACAGAAAACTAAACCAGTGTTATGTTTTCTATATTATATGGCACCTCACAGTGACACAGTGAGGGGGCTTGTTCTGTATTAGGGTTTTCCTCTCAGTTGACAGCAGGAAGGATCGGGGGCCAGATCCAGACTTAAGTTCCCTTTAATTACGATCACGTAGCATAGTTATGCAATCATAAGTATAAAGCACTCCCTTTGAGCGCATGTAATTTTGCTGTGGTCGTATGTATCGCCTTGTTGTACGTAACCGCCTAACCCAGCATGTACTGTACAATTTAAATGCCTCCCTCTGCCTACAATGCGTATTTTCTGCTTGCGCAGAAATGACACGCCCCTTCGTACCTAGTTCCGAGCAAGTTACGTACGATCAGAGTTACGACGCATTACATCTGCCGTGCCTATGCGCAGAATGTACATACAGCCAGATTTATGCATGCAGCGTGCGTAAATACGCTCTCGTACTTAAGTCTGGATCTACCCCTGGGTCACCCTCCTCTCCTCCTTTCATTTGGCTGCAGTGTATTGCCCTCTTAGGTGTATTGGAGTGGACGTAGAGTTCTGATAACTGGTGTTTTCCATGTGGTTGGATCTGATGATCCCTGTTTTGCGATGTGTGCATGCTATTGATTGTCCGGATCAGAACGCAAATCCAGACCGCCAACTATTTACACTTCAGGCAGGAGGCGGGATTTGCTTGCAAGTGGCAGTGGTTAAGCATTACAAATGTGTAGTGTAGACGGGGATTTCTACAGCGAGCGATGTAAACTTGTGATCTGTCGCCACACATGCCTCTCCCATGCTCTAAAACTCTCCCAAAGCTCCCCAATGCTGTACACACTCATGTGTTGTGCTGTGCAGTACCAGTCACCTGACACCAGAGGCCGCTCATTTGGTTTGGTTGTGGTTACCCACCAGTGATGTGAAAAAAACTGGTATTTATTCCATCTCCCGACTTCTATGTATAATAGACTGGATTGTGAGACACAAATTAATCATTAAAAATATTTTTTTTTAGTTTTTTTTGCTTTTTCTTAATATATGCCAATATGGGAACTGCCGTCTCCTTGTGCCTTAGACTAAAGTCTAAAATGTCTGTAGAAATGAAGTAATATTGCATTAACAAGCGCTAAGGGTTCCAATGCAGCAACCAGAAAAAGGCCAATAATTCTGCAAACTTCCAGTAGTTTAATAACTAATCACTATTCTAAACCTGTCGCACAATGTGCCTGTCTAAAGCTGGCCGCACACTATCTCCCTGGCAACCGATACAAAGCCTTGGTGGGCAGTCTGTAATGTGTCCAACACAGTGGATAGTCTTGTTGCCATGCTGCCACCAATGTCGTATAGTGCGTGGCCAGCTTTAGTTTTAGGAGCGGTCGCTTGGAAATTGCTCTGTTCTTACCGTTGTGGTATTCAGATGGAGAAAACGACTAATGCTGGGTACACGCTACACTTTGTTTCTCAGAATCCAGTTTCTTTAATGATTTTTGTAACAATTGGCTCCCACAATTATTCTGCCGATTGAGCCGTCTATAAAATGATTTCAGATAATGGCATTAGTGATCACACAATATGGTTTGAACATGCATACATACACACTTTCACTGTATTGGGGCTGATTCAGAGTTACACTCACACCTTTTTTTTAGGTGTAAGTGTAGACCTGAGCAATACCATGTTGAACTGCAGGGGAAGGCAATTTTAAATTGTGAAAGCAGAATTAGAATTAAGCGGTGAAGTTTCTTAGCTCAACTCTATTTTATAGAATAAACATAGTTATGCAGTATCTGAATTCAATGTGTAAAAGTAAGTAATTTCCCTGCATGCAAACGTTTTTGAATGAATGAACGCCCCTCACTTTGAGAAATGGTTTAGCCGAGCTGTACACTTGCACCCTTTTTTACCCTTATTCCCAAACTCTGAATCAGCCCCATTGTGTGAATCCGTTGTTTAATTGTTTGATTGTATTAATTATTGGGTGAAACGAGTGTAGTGCCCAGCTTAAGTCCCGTATTTCTAATGTGTTTAACACATGGAAACTTCACCTCTCAACTCTAATTCTCCTTTCCTCATGTAAATTCCCCCTCCCCCTTGCAGCTCAACATGGTGTTGCTCAGGTCTACACTGACATCTTATAGAAGGTGTCGGTACAGCTCAGGATCAGCAGCCCCCTGTAGCGTGTAACCGGCTTCAGCAGATGCTGTGTAGTGTAGTGGCAGGAGATGGACCATTGTGTCTGCGGGAGAGCTTTTCCTGCCTCAGACGCTGCCTCCTTGTTGCGGCTACTGTCTGGTTAGGGAAAGTTCTGGACTAGTTAGATGTACTTCACCGAGCTAAATTTAGCCTGCAATGATTTCCCGTTTGTGTGATTTATGGGGCTTGCATCATATGGCAGATTCATTAATGCGGTCATATTTTAGCTCCAGAAAGAGAGTGCAGCTGTCAGGGCTTCCCTTCTGCTGCTGTTATCTTGTCTTGCACAGCTCGCGATGGAGCACTCTGTGCAAGCACTTAATTGACAGGCTAATCTGAAGTGTTTTAATAAATTATATACTGCGGCGATTAATTAAAATGAGCAATTATACCCTCTATCCAGCAATTACCAGGCATTGAGCTGAAACCAGCAGGTCTGTCCGTCATGCTGCTTGTGAGAGATTTGCTGGAAACGCGTGCGAGTAGTCTGTAGGAACAGAGACAGGCAAGTCCGTGTGGCACTACAGATACCAGCATGACCCATGCACCTCTTCCTTTGACATATAGCTGAATCGTACAATACAGATAATTGCCTAAATCTTAATTTTCCGTTTCCTGATAGAAACATATAAAGTGACGGCAGATAAGAGCCACATGGCCCATCCAATCTGCCCAGTTGTTTCTTTGAAACTATACTGACCCTAGACACTAGTTACCCTCAATTTAGTTTGAGATTTAGGATATCTTTATATTTATCCAAAGCATGTTTACACTGTTCTACTGTGTTACCTCAACCA
>WWET01003605.1:16684-27291 GCA_011038615.1 Limnodynastes dumerilii
TTTCTGGAGATATGGCCTCCAGAACTGAACACGGTATTCTAGGTGAGGGCGTACCAATCATTATAAAGGGGCATCACTACTTCTCTCTTTCTGCTACTAATTCCTCTCCCTATGCAACCAAGCATCTGACTTGCCTTTCTCATTGCTTTGTTACATTGATTGGCTACCTTTAAGTCACATGAAATAATGACTCCTAGATCCCTTTCCTCCTCGGTAGCTTCTAATGTAATGCCACTAAGGAAATATTGAGCCTTTGGGTATTAAACTGCAGTTGCCACACTCTTGACTCTTGACTATTCCTCCAGTCTACCTAGATTATCCCTCATTTTTTGTACCCCACCTGGCGTGTCTACCCTGCTACATATCTTGGTGTCATCTGCAAAAAGGCATATTTTCCCCTCAATACCACAGGCAATATCACCTATAAAGATATTAAATAGCACTGGTCCAAGTACAGAACCCTGGGGTACTCCACTGGTTACCTTACCATCCCCAGAAGGGATTCCTGATGGTCTGATAATATGCATAGAATGGTTTTGTGATAATAATGCTCCCATATTCCTTCTATTTCAGCACCCCTGCCACGCTGGAACAGAACTATGTTGTCTGTGATCTGTCTCAGAAGATTAACCTCTTGTATTCGTTTGTACGGACGCATCTGAAGAAGAAGAGCATCGTGTTTTTTTCTTGCTGTAAACAGGTGCGGTGATTGACAATGTCCTGGGAACTATAGGGCCACCCGGCTATGGATTGAGCACCGGCAACTTCCTTGTGTTCTGTTTCGTAGAGCTTAGTCACGCTTGTAGTTCCGTGAAACAAATGCATGCTCATAGGCAGCAGTGTGGCTCAAGTGGTAGCACTTCTGCCTTGTGTGTGACGTCTGTGTGTGTGTTCTCCCCGTGTCTGCAGGGGTTCCTAGTGCTAGTAGTGTTGGAGATTTTGCCTGCAGGGAAATATTTCCCGCTAGAAGCCATTGTTACCAATAGACCTCCTAACAATACCAATGCGATTGTGCTGTGATTGGGTGCAGGCATTCTATAACCGATTACCGGTGTATCCACCCACCTATGCTAAGGCTTGGGTAACGCTCACTTGCAAAGACTGAACAGCAGGACTCTACCTTTCAAATTTACCGATCCGATTCCCAGATGAAATGGCAGCGGATGAGAAACCCGGCATGAATGGACGTTCGAATCCCCTTCTATGCTGTAGCATGTCATAGTAAACTCCTCCTAGTTGTCAGAAGCCTGGATCCGGTCCATGGTTTCCTGCTCAGTCCTCTCTGCTTAGTAGTTGTGTTCCGTTGCCTGTGTACATGGAACATAGGGCAGTATTCAGAGATCCGTTTCCCGATCGGACCGCAATTATACGCACGGCCAGTGCAGGCCACACCCCCTCACACGCATGACACTCCCCTCTCTCGGCCGTGCTTCCGCCACCATAGACCACCTGTAACTTTCCGAGTGCATTCCCATGCGAATTTGTACTCCGTACGTGCGATTCATGATAGTCACGCCCACTTCCCTTCATTTAAATACCTTCCTCCGCCCATTTTTATTAAAATTTTCCCATGCATATTTTTGCGCCGCATATTTGTACATATGTACCCATGTGCGATTCACAAGTCCGTCCGTGAGCCACTTCCACACGTATAGCCTACGTGAACTAAGTAAATAAAGTTACTACGCATGCGCAGTTGAAACGTACCTAAAAATACGCCATCAAGCGGTATGTTTCCGTGGCACCTCTTCTGGCGGAATCGCCGTGTGCTCTCACTGGCCCTGATTCACGCCTAGGAAGCAGAGGCTTCTTGAGTGCGTATTTCCCCATTCTTTCACACTGCGCATGTATAGTCATCATGAATACGCAATTTACGTAGTCCTTAGGCATGTAGACTAAAGACCGCACAAAGTTTATTAGGTAGGAGGCACGCCACGGCAGCCTCCATGGTAAGGAGGGTGGGAGGAGGGATGTAGTTTCTCTGTGCGTATTTTCCTTACTTATGTGTGAAATTACGCACAGTTAGTTCAGGTTACCCTAAGACCATTAGGCATCTAAAAACGGTGGTGGTTGGCGGGAGGGGATCGGAGAAGTAGACCTCCTACGGATCACACACTTAAATGTGGATCCGGTTAGCTGACATCATTAATTCATCAGGTTCGTGTATTTTGTCCTGTAGTGGTGACGGAATGTTTTCCACGCGGTGGCCTGATCCTTTGTGTACAATATAATGTTGTCCTGTGCCCCGTCTCTCCCTAATTACTGTGTCCTATCTCTCCTCCAGGTTCAGTACTTGTTCCGCGCCTTCTGCAGGCTTCGCCCTGGTGTCTCCATATTGGCTTTATATGGCAAACAGAAGCAGCATAAGAGGATGGAGGTGTACAATGATTTTGTGAAGAAAAAGGCAGCCGTCCTCTTTGCCACAGATGTTGCGGCTCGAGGGTTAGGTATGTCCTCTCTCTGTCATCCTGGGCTGCCTGTCTGTGTATACTACGGCTTTGTAAGCAGACGTATTTCTAATCTATTAAAATAAGATTAGTTCTAAAGCTAAAACTAACATCAACAGAACAGTGCCACCTACTGGTCACATGTAAAATAAAACAACATAAAGCTAGCTTGGGATCCGTACTGGAAAAACGCTGACAAATGCAGTCATTTTCCACTTGCAAAGATCTTGGACTTCTGTATGAGGCAGGCTGCGAATGTCACAGTATTGTGCAGTAAGGGGGGTGTTTAAACCCTTCGCTGAAACGGAAGTCTGGATGATGATGATGATGATGATTGTATTTAGCATTTTACAATTTTAACAATCATAACACTATGGTAACAGACAGACTGTTGGTAAGAGTCCTGCCTGCAAGCTTACACTCTATAGGAAATTGGTGATTCATACATAAGGGCAGGTGCTATATATTACACAATGGAGCAGCCAGGTTGTATGGTAAAAGTGCTCAGTGCTGTGTATAATCCAGTCACTCAGCAGTGTTATTACCAGGACTGAGGATAATTTTAATATGAAAAAAAGTTACTGTTAATTGTGTAATAAAAGAAAAACTAAATTGTAAAGTGGTTTAAATAGTTGTTAGGTTGTGTAAGTTGGTTAGCTTTTAAGGTTATTTCATAGAGAGGGTGCAGCCTGAGAGAAGTCTTGTATATCTCAGAAGCTCACTGTATATTCCTATTCACACAAATATGAAACAGTCATTCTGTTTCTATAACATGCTGAAGAAAGGAGCTGCACATATTGAGAATAACATACGTGCAAATTGTCTGGATACTGCAATTGTATAAGCCATTTACCTCTTTCTGTTCCATGTCCAGATTTCCCATCTGTCAGCTGGGTGCTGCAACTGGACTGCCCAGAAGATGCCAACACTTATATCCACAGAGTGGGAAGGACAGCCAGGTACGTCTTGTCTACCCGTCACCCATACACAGTATAGGTAACCTGGCATGTGCCTGTTCTATGTGACCTTTTCTGAAACAAAAAGCAAAACATTCCGACTGATCCAAACTGAAGTGAAATGACTGCGAGCAGGGGGTTGCGATCGTGGGCGAGACTTAGTATTACAATATACACTATAGGTGTGCCCTCACTCTGTGCACCAATCCAACCTTTCCAGCCGCCTCCGTTTTTAAGTTTGAAACTGGTTGGAAAAGTTTTGGTAGGCCGTGGGCATCAGAAGTCTCTGCTCGTGGGTGGTGGCAGCCACTCAGGTGTCGAGTCCTTGGTTTTGTGTTTTGTTTGTTTCTGGACCAGACGCAGACCTCTGCTGTCTTTGACACACCAAGAGCAGTAGCAGCAGAGATACAAATCTGTGTCCATGTTGTGTCTTAATTCTGCAGTGGCCTGTGAAGGGGCCACTTCCAATAGCAGGACCCTGCCTTAAATTTTCCGCGCTGTGCACACTTACAATGCGAACGGTTCAGAAATCTGGATTTCACGTAAAGGCTTAACCCCCTGTTGTGCAGTTTAAATGCCTCCCTCCTTGCATGCTCACTCATGTCTACGTCGGAAAGACTTCAATATCACGTATAAATCCTGAGGATCCTGATCCGTTCTTATAAAAAGCAGAAAATACCCTCAATGCAGAAGTCTGGAGAAAGGTCTCTATACTTGAGTGTTTCTCAGCATTTACTATTACTCTCCCCTCTTGTGAGGTCCTGCAATGATCTACGAGGTGTATCGCAGGACCCTTCATTCAAATGAATAGTGAATATCCTCTTTCTGCATTTTTTTTTTATTGTTATCATTATTATTCAGTTATTTAAGTATATTTACTTAAAAAAAGCATTTTATTTATCTTAGTTTGCACACATATATGTGTACAGGTATTAGGGGGGAGGTAAAGGGAGAATATGAGGAGCTCGCTGGAATTGCTGTTATAATGCCAGCCTGAGATGGCGTTGGTTTTACGCTGGGAGCGGAGTGTAAAACTCTGCTCCGGCTCTTAGTAAATATGATGAAGCAGCAGATTGCACTGAAAAGAACGGCCGGCGAGGTGAAAGGATGTTTACGTGGATCACCATTAAAATGGGCATTAAGGAGCCTCAAAGTCCCTGCTATCTCCATTAATCTGAATGTTGAAAATGAGTCCATGAACCTGTACAAACTGTGCTGTCGCTGACATTTTAAGGTATACAACCAGTCTAGGACCGTTCTGGATCTAGATGTATCCTGGTTGTAATTCTGGCGGCGGGGCGATATGTAGCACGGAGCGGGAGCACTTTCGTTCTCTCGGGGGGATTCTAGTAGTACAGTAAGGGCTGGCTTCACCCCTTTCTTACTATCCAGCCTTACGCACTGTCCCCATTTTACATTGGACTCCGCTGCTCTGACTGGTGGCAACAGAAGACTTGATCTGGTCCCTTATGTCCAGGAGGTCAGATCAGGCAGCGCTACACCGGGAGTTCCTAAGCTGTTAGGAGACAGCTAGCTTTGTCATAGAGGGACACTGTAGTTAATGGAATATAGTATGTGGATCAGCGTTCTCCTTTATGTGATCATAGCTGATTCTCTCATAGGATATACTGGACATAACTACTGAGTTATTTAGGCTTATGGACTCTTGCTTTTTTTATAGCGAGCTGCCGTTCGGTGATTGAGGGTATCCATAGCCTCTCCATAGCACATTTCCCCTCTATAAGCATTACAGCCTTATCACCATTGTTAGCGTATTGTATGTGAATTGGATTACATTTTAATGGCTGCGCTAATGGAGCTTGCTTAGACCTCATTGAAAGTTTCATGGACCACGAGAGTGTCTAATTGTTTCACATAAAACCTTTATTAATGACCGGCATTAATTAGTCTCCGGCATTACCTGCCCTCATTATAAGCTTCCCTTCATTCTCCTTCTGTGTTGATTGGTTGGAAAAGCAGCTTGTCTGGGTGGCTGAGCTACAGAGCTACTTTGTGCTGCACCCAGTGTCTAACATTACTTCTATTTACTGAGAAATTGCATTTGCTTTTAGTTCAACACTTGCAGAATGAGGTTTTTGGAAGAAAAATGGCTTTACTCGCTGCATGGAAGAGGTGTCGGTGTAAGGCAGCCAAGTCTTAAATGCAGACAAATGATTTTATTTTTATTTTTTGCCTTTAATATGTTTAAAGCCTCCATTTTCTTTTCTTCCCCTTTTATTATTATTTTTATTTTTTGTGTTTTTTTTGTTTTTTTTGTTTATACTCTTTAGACAATGAGTTTTAGATTCTAAGGACCTTTTTATATCAGCTTCTCCCTTCTAAGGGTAATTTTAGTATGGAGAGAGAACGTTTGCTTTTATCATGTAATAGAAAGGGAAATTGGATATCAAAAGTGGTTGTAAACAGGGTAGATGAATGTTAAAGAGTAGGTTTAGGAATTTTGTAAGCTTGTCGGAAGAGGCGAGTTTAAAGGTAGTGCTTGAAAGTTCAGAGAGTAGAGGAATGTTATAATGGTCAAAGAAGGTTATGCTAGAGAATGGGTGCAGCCCAGGAGAAGTCCTGTAACCGGGAATCAGGATTTGAGTGTAGAAGAGAGTTGTAGGTTCTGAGAAGGTCTGAGAGGGAGATGGGCTGTATCGGTGAGTATATGAATGTGCGTGCTGTCTTATTGAGTGTCTTTGTAGGTTAGCAAAAAGTTTTTGTTTATGATTCTGTAAAATACTTGCAACCAGGGCCGGCCCTAGCTATAGGCGGTATAAGCGAGTCGCCTATAGCGGCATCTTGTCAATGGGGGCACCCCAAAGCAGAAAAGGAAATGCAACACGTGTAGCAGCTCTTCCCCCTTGTAAAGTGCGGATCTTCAGTCAGCTGATTGCACATTGCCCATTGGCACCATTGTACCTCCACTGTGACCCTCTGATAGCAGAGTCAATTTTCTGCTAGGGGGCACCAACCAAATCTTGGGCATCAAATTGGCTAGGGCCGGCCCTGCTTGCATCTAAAGACTAACAGATTGAACCAGCTCTAAAAGAGCGTTTTGTAAAAGAAAGTAAGTCTAGGTGCTGAATGCAATATAGACTGTAGAGAGGTCATTTTATAATTGGGGAGTTCAATAAGAAGAGAATTTGAATAATCAATCCAGGAAATGTTTAGTGCACGAATGAGAGTTGAGGTGTATGTAACATGATCTAGATACAGATTTTATGCTGGACTCAATAGCAGCTTAGAATCAAGGGTAACAATTGGCCAGTGATATTGATGAGTAAGGATTATTGCAGTGTTGTAAACAGTAACAGGAGATATTCAGTTATCATTGTGATTTTAGTTCTGGTGTTTGCTCTTTTGTCAGGGATTTTATGTTTGTTTCACTTGTTGCTGAATTACAACTAGTCTTTTTTTCAGGTTTGATATAAATAGGTGCAGTGACTGTTTACAGTGGACATTTTGGACCCGATTAACATTTAAAAAAGCTTTAGGTTCTTACTTATACGCACCCAGTAGCAAGGCGACTCCCCTGACACGCCCTCAGTTTTCGGATTTTTAACCGACTTACGAATGCTATAGGGCTACCTTTTCGTTAGGTTCTTAGTTGTGTTCATAGAGTGGCTAATTAAGAACATATCTGCTTTACCGTGCCCAGATTTCCTCATTTAAATGCCTTCCTCCACCCAATCTTCTTAAGTTTTCCCGACAACTCCCCTTCCTTCTTAAGTCACTACAAACCTAGAAGAAATAGATTCGTAATAATGATTCTGAGCCGTCCCTTTCTTAAGTCCTGCGTAAATTGGGTAATTAGGTTACTACACATGTGCAGTATATTTAACGTGACCATTTATTCTTTTCCTCATAACGGGACATCACAAATTTTTACGGGGGCCACCACTAAGTCAATGGGTGTGGTCAAAAAGTCATGGCCGGAGGATGGCTGTATCAATGGGCCTGATCCAGACCTACGCTCGCAGGCGATCGAACGCTGATCATAAGCGTAAAATCGCCATAAAAAACGCACTGCGCATGTGACAATTTCCGACTTCCGGTCGAACCAAAGGGACATCAGCGTACAGCGAGCGTATTTTCAGCGTATTTTTCGCCCAAGGTGCATGCGTTTTCGGACGCTCGAGTTACTACACAGAGGCGGGGGGGGCCATTTAAATTGTACAGTATGGGCGTGCTTAGGCCGCTGTGAACAGCGCGTTGCTACAAAAATACGTACGAACGCGTGGAAAAGTTAGGGTAGGGTTCGGTTCGGCAGCTGAATGAAAGGTAAGGGGAGTGTTGTGGGAGTGAAAGTTTTTACGCTGCAGCGGTAATACGCTCCGCTCTCATGCATAGGTCTGGATCAGGCCCAATGAAACAAATAAAATAAACTGTGTATCATCAGTTACACCCACAGACTGTTTCAACAGCTCAGTGTGAAAAGCGTATTATACTATTCATTCTCAGTTACAGTGACCCATATAATTACAGTGAGTGTCCTACTGACATATATACAAAGCACAGAACATACTACTGATCACCATACAATAAGGACCACTTAAGATAATAGCATCTTTATCCTAGTTACCGCCATACAATACAGACTATATCTTAACTATTGCCATACTATACACACTGCACCTTTATATCACTATACAATACACATTTCCTCCTAGTTATCGCTATACAATACACATTTCCTCCTAGTTATCGCTATACAATACACATTTCCTCCTAGTTATCACCAAATAATATATATTTCAACCTAGTTATTGCTATACAATACACATACAAATACACAAAACATTTTACTGGGCTACATTCAATTAAAGCAAATATTCTGAAAGTAAAACTATATGAGGAATTAACTAATAAAGTATAGAACTCTACACATATTAAATATGCCTACATCCAGCCTTTCTTGCCCTTTTGTGCGCCTCTAAAGCCATCCAATCTTCCCCTCCATGTGTCTCTAGAGCCATCCAATCTCTCCTCTCCTTGTGTGTGCCTCCACAGTAAGCCTTTCTGCTCCTTTCTTGTGTGTCAGATCGGCCAGACTTTCTGCTCCTTGTTTTTATGTTCAATAAGCCTTATTGTCCAGAAAGCCTTTCTGCCCCTTCCTTCTGTGTGTTGGACCAGCCAGCCTTGTTGCCCTTCCTTTTGTGTGTTCAAAAAGCCTTATTGCCCCTTCTTTCTGTGTGACCATTAAGCCTTAATGCTCTTTCGTCTATGTGTCCAATCAGCCTTATTGCTCCCCCTTCTGTGTCTAGCCAGCCTTTTTGCCCCCTTTTTTATTCTTTTCAGTCATCCTTATTGCCCCTCCTGTGTCCAGTCAGCTTTATACCCCCTCCTTCTGTGTATCCAACCAGCCTTATTGCCACTTCCTTCTGTGTGTCCAACCAGTCTTATTGCCCCCTCTTTCTGTGTCCATTCAGCCTTATTGCCCCTCCTTCTGTGTCCAGCCAGCCTTCCCAAATTGTGAGTTTGGTTATAGCCCCCAAACTACCCTTGGCTAGGTACCTTATGACAATTAAAAGTGCCATAGGGCTACCTTAACTTATGTCACAGGGTAATCTCACAGGTGACATTATCACTGTCAGGGACACACAGGGTGAAATTATCACTGTCAGGGGCACGCACACACACACACACACACACACACACACATATATATACACACACACACACACGATAACATTATCATTGTCAATATCATACAAGGTGTCAGGTCCCACAGTCAGTAACACAACGTGACACTCATGACTATTAGACACTATTATCAGTCGGTCACTCTCAGGGGATTGTGGACTGATTCTTACCCCTCCCTTCCCCATGAGATCCAGAGTGGTCTCTCCCATGCACCGCACAAACCTGGACACCTACAGCAGAAACTTGGGAGCACTTGCACACAGTGCATTCCATACACACACACACACACACATAGTGCATCCCTTATATAGTACATGCACACACATACACACACACACAGTACAACCCACATACATACACACAGTGCATCCAATATAAAGTACATGAACACACATACAAGCAGCACAACCCACATACATACACACAGTGCATCCCATATAAAGTACATGCACACACATACACACAATACAACCCACATACACACACACACACACACACACACACACACACACAGTGTATGTCACCTGTTGCTCTCTGAAGACAGGACATTTCGGCGTCCCAAAGCTGGGCACGGGGACAACGGGACAGCCCGTCATAAAACGGGACGTACGGTCACTTTAAGTATATCCCTTCTTAAATATACACACTTAAAAAGCCACAGATTTTTAAGTGTGAATCAGGTCCTTTAGGGTCTGTTCCCAATTAGTACCTGATTAGAAGTGTTGTGTTTTTTTTTCTATGCAAGCTTTGTTTATTGGAATTTAAAGATAGAAATGATATAAGAAATGGTTATTGTCCCATGAATGCAGGTTTTACAATACAGCAAATATAAAAACTATAAAAGTCAAGTTAAATATTCCCTTGTAAAATGGACACATGTGTTATGTTTAAAATATTTTAAATGTGTTAAAAAATAAAATAGTTAAAAGCATTTCTAAATTATTTTCAAGACATCAAGATAAGATTGATTCCGTGAAGAATTGGATAGGATCTTAAGGGGGATTTCAGTTATAAACTGCAAATACGTTTAACTTATTTACTATAATATATTATACACGTTAAATTGATACTCTTGCTTTTCTAGGTTTTTGTTGCCATGAGCAACATGACTACATAATACACGATTACACCTTAAGCAGACGTCTGCTCCACGTGACTGGGCATGTCGTTGACCTCATTCTTGGTCATCATGAATAATTATGAGCCTTAATGTGTGTAAACCTCTCATGTTCTGGCTGGAGCATGGTCCCTGTGTTCCTCAGTGATCCCCTGTGACCTCAGACTGAGGTTTGGCAGATTGACTCACGCTTGTCACATGAAATAGCGTATAGAACACTAAATAATGAAGAACTGTGCATACAATCCGGTCATGTCATGTTTATTACATTATGTAACATTTCTTTTTTTTTTTTTAAACAATTTTTGCCATCTAATTATTTTTAGAATTACCGCCTTCTCGTGTTCAGGGATCCAGGCTATTTGCGAGGTAAAAATGCCAGCTTTTAGCAAGCACGTGTGTGTGCGCAGCTGCCTTCCACAATGGACCTGGGTCCTCAGG
>WWET01003605.1:43825-56972 GCA_011038615.1 Limnodynastes dumerilii
TGGGAGTTCTCCCATTTTGCCTTTGTATCGTTGGGGGGGGGGATCAGTGTCGGCGTACAGTGCATGGCAGCGATCTCTATTTCCACTGACAGCTGTCTGATAGATTTGTCCATGTTCCACTGCTTTAATCAGCTGCGACTCCTTGCACTCCATTACATTGTAACCTCCATGCAGTAAACAGCCGGTGTGCTTTATTAAAGTCACCCTGCATGTGACAGGGATGTGTACCACCTTGCTCGAGCCCAGCATCATAAATAAGTCGCCTCCTAATATGGACGCGCTCTCCAGCTGTTCATGCGTTCATTTTGTGACCGCTCCTGACTTTAGATAACCAGAACCTACCTGGAGTCTGGAGCAGTGTGCATAGCGTGCTGTACCGATTGCAGAGTTACCTCTGGAGGAGACTGGGGCCACTTGTGTCTGTTAGCGCCCCTCAGTGACAACAACCTTCAATCCAATCAAAACCCATAGAAGGGATATGCAGATCCAGCCCTTTATCTACACTGTATGATATCATTTAGTCACTGTAATTAAATAGAAACATAGAAATATAGAAAGTGACGGCAGATAAGAGCCACATGGCCCATCTAGTCTGCCCATTTGTTTATTGAAAACTATACTGACCCTAGACCTTATTTACCCTCAATTTGGTTTACAATTTAGGATACCCTTATATTTATCCCAAGCATGTTTACAATGCTCTACTGTGTTACCTCTACCCCCTCAGATGGGAGAATATTCCACTTATCTATCACCCTTTCAGTGAAGTCATTTTTCCGNTGAAAAATGGCCCTCTAGCTGGTCACAACCCTTAATGTATTTGAAAGCTGCTATCATGTCCCCCCTCTCCCTTCTCTGCTCCAAGCTATACATGTTTAGTTCCTCTAGCCTTTCTTGGTATGGTATGATTCACAGGCCATGGACCATTTTACTTGCTCATTTTAGCACAGCCTCTAATGTATTTATGTCCTTCTGTAGATATGACCTCCATAACTGTGTACAGTATTCCAGATGAGGCCATACCTATGAACCAAACAATGAGTGAACACTTTGCAAAACAATTAAAAATAGTAGTAAAAAAATAGATTTGTAAGTCATCTTTACTGTATTTAAATAATACCGACATATTCACCCCCTCTTTTCTCCCTGTCTATCTTAGTTGCTCCAGTGAAATATTTTACTCTGCTCATAATGCAACCAGGGGTGGTCCTAACAAGTATAATTACCCCCAGGCTGCCTGCCTCTGACATCACATCACTGTCCCACACACACAGCTGCACAGCGGATTCCCTTTCCCTCATTAAATAGACCATATAGTGTTGTGTTTCATTTAGTTAATCAAATACATGGTATATTCTGATGAATTATGTACAGCAAATCTATCATTCTGAGAACAGTAATAGTACATAATAAAGACACTGCTTGTACGAGTTATATTTTAGAATGGGAAGTACAATTGTGATGTTACACAGTATTTCAGCACACAAGAAAAGGTCTGCTTAATTACACATTAGAAAGGAGGAAACTTACTCATGTTAGCACCTTAAATGGCTGCAGTGATTAATTCAGCAGTACCAACAATGAACAAAAAATATTATTTATACCCTTACCTTAACATAAGCTGTATTTCCTACACAAATTGGATCCACTGGGTCATTCGGGTGTTGTTCTGAGCTGAAAGTCACAGTTCCCGAAAGTGTAATTTCTAAAGATTTTGGAAATTTCTGTCCTGAAAGTTAAAGTTTAATTTAAAACCATATTTAAACCCGTAAAGCACAGTACAATTTTTTAGGAGCAATATTAATAATACTATCAAACAATGAACAGCATATCCAATCATTCTAAACCCAGTAGTTCCTGATAGCTCTTTCCAATAAAGGTATATTATGTGAGTGTGAAGGTGTGAGTGCCCACGGGTAATCTGCTGGCACACTTAGAGGAGAAAGCCAGGACTGAGTGGAGGAGAGCGCATGGACAGAGCAGAGGAGAGTGTGTGGTTAGAATGGCGGAGAGAACTGGGACAGAGCAGAGGAGAGTGCAGGGACAAAGCAGAGGAATGAGCGTGGACAGAGCAGAGGAGAGAGTGTGGACAGAGAAAACAAAGGAGAGGAGAGAGCGTGGACAGAGCAGAGGAGAGAGCGTGGACAGAGCAGAGGAGAGAGCGTGGACAGAGCAGAGGAGAGAGCGTGGACAGAGCAGAGGAGAGAGCGTGGACAGAGCAGAGGAGAGAGCGTGGACAGAGCAGAGGAGAGAGCGTGGACAGAGCAGAGGAGAGAGCGTGGACAGAGCAGAGGAGAGAGCGTGGACAGAGCAGAGGAGAGAGCGTGGACAGAGCAGAGGAGAGAGCGTGGACAGAGCAGAGGAGAGAGCGTGGACAGAGCAGAGGAGAGAGCGTGGACAGAGCAGAGGAGAGAGCGTGGACAGAGCAGAGGAGAGAGCGTGGACAGAGCAGAGGAGAGAGCGTGGACAGAGCAGAGGAGAGAGCGTGGACAGAGCAGAGGAGAGAGCGTGGACAGAGCAGAGGAGAGAGCGTGGACAGAGCAGAGGAGAGAGCGTGGACAGAGCAGAGGAGAGAGCGTGGACAGAGCAGAGGAGAGAGCGTGGACAGAGCAGAGGAGAGAGCGTGGACAGAGCAGAGGAGAGAGCGTGGACAGAGCAGAGGAGAGAGCGTGGACAGAGCAGAGGAGAGAGCGTGGACAGAGCAGAGGAGAGAGCGTGGACAGAGCAGAGGAGAGAGCGTGGACAGAGCAGAGAAGAGAGCGTGGACAGAGCAGAGGATAGAGCGTGGACAGAGCAGAGGAGAGAGCGTGGACAGAGCAGAGAAGAGAGCGTGGACAGAGCAGAGGATAGAGCGTGGACAGAGCAGAGGAGAGAGCGTGGACAGAGCAGAGAAGAGAGCGTGGACAGAGCAGAGGATTTTTTTCTAACCATTCTTATACAAAGGTCTGTTGCTGTTAATAATGCTTTTTTTTAAATTTCCCCACTGCTCCTGTACTCCTTTTATGTGCCTCCACTCTGTCAAAGAATCACTTACACATTTCCCCATTTCTACAAAATCTGCCTTCCTAAAGTCTAGCACCCTCGTTTTCGTGTGGCACGCTTCTCTCCCAGTCATTATACTAAACCATACTGCTTGATGATCACTGGATCCTAGGTTCTCACCCACACTTACTTCTGAGATTCGGTCACCATTTGTAAGTGTCAAATCTAAGATGACCTCTTTGCGAGTGGGCTCTGTATTACCATGCATCTGTCCATGTTAGTAGAACATCATCCCCCTCTATGCAATGGTTGTTGTGTAGGAGAATATCGACAATAATAGATGTTAAACAAAAATCCTTCCCTCAGTTGTACTCCTAAGATTGCCTTCATGCCGATGCAGACATCTGTGGTTCACAGCAAATCACAAGAATTTATTGATCACAATGGGAAAAATCATTATGGCTCAGAGGGAGTTTGATATTGAAGGGTATAATCCTCCCTGTGGTGTAATTGTTCTTGGCCTCATTCATTCCAGCACTGTGTAGTTTGTAGGAAGGGTGTGTGTAAGTACTAGGGAGGGTCCCTGCCTGGGTCATTCATAGCTTTGCTCTGGGATTGCTGGGGGTTACATTTGGATGGAGTTCTCCTTTGAGATTATCGGCAATACATTTTCTTATCAACGCAGTAATGTTTCATTTAATTAAGCAAAAAAAACCCCAAAAACTTAAAAACCCCATAGACAAATTGTTTTTCAGCTTAGACTTTCATCAAGCTTTTTTTTAGAATATAAATTTCTAAAAAAGCGTTTCATGCGGTAGCCCCCCTGTGCCCCCCCTGCGGTAGCCCCCCTGTGCCCCCCCTGCGGTAGCCCCCCTGTGCCCACCTGCGGTAGCCCCCATGTGCCCAGTGGTAACATGCCTGCTGTTGTGCCAGTGGAAGGTATTATTGCTCCGCTGTCAGTACTTCCTATTAGAGATCGTTATGAATGCTTCTCACAGTATTATAAGCCTTTGAACCATGAATTGTGCTTTTAATGAGACCTTTGCCATTGGGATCGGGGATGGAAGCCAGGCCGTCCTCTTTGGGAGCAATTTATAGAAGGCTTTATCCGAGTGCTGCTTCCTGTGTCAGAAGTAATTTGCTGGAAGTGTCTATTCTTTTTTGGCTTCATCTTTGGATTTTGTATTTCTTTTCGGTCCATAGCTATCTGAAAGGGATATATATTTTATTAAGGGCTTCTGTGTGATGGGAGGCTTTTTGCATTGTGCATGCTGTATTTTATTTTCCTTGTGACTATGGAAACATCACACTATTGTCACAGCAGGTGGCTCGGCAGGTAGCATTAGGCAGATGTCACTCTGGTTAGTGCTTACTATTACCAAGCACCGGCCGTTATCCCTTTTCCTGCTTCCTAGAGGGACATCTTGATGGAGTGACGCAGGGAACCAGTAATGACATTTTCCAGGTATCGTTTGGTTGCATATCTTCTCTATTAAAGGATCAGTAAATCACTGAAGATATACAGAGTTAATATAAAGGCTTCAAGAAATTGCTGTTCCTAAAGATTTGGGAGCGTGTCCATGTTCCTTGACAAAATATGTAATAAAATAAACAACACTCAGTCGCTATGTATTGCTTCCAGCTAACAGTGTACCCATCAAGTCGCAGGGGATATTGCGTAGGGGCATGTTACCCGATATTAAAGCTATCTCCCCGTCGCCCTGCGGCGATCGTGATAGGTTGGGCCTGCAGTGGTCAGACCGCACTGGAAAGCGGAGCAATGGTATGAAGCAGTCAGTGCAGTTTTGGGAACATTTTGTCGTCGTTCATACTCTACAATCACTACGTTCTAATCTGATCCGGTACAGAGTGGCAGCTACTGATGCTCTTGGCTTTAAGTAGCGGTACGGCAGAAGTGGACTGTCCTCTTGTGCTGTAGACGTTCCGGAGGAGGAGGGTTCAGGAATTCTAAACGTTCAGAAAGCTCTATTGACGAGTGAACATCGGCCCAGAACGCTCTTCACAAAGTGCTCCGGTAGTGGAGCGTTTTTTTTTCGGACTATTGTTATCTGCCAAGAATAATGACTTGCCTTAGGAGTGAGTGTACCTATAGTCACATAGCACAAGATCCATGACAGGGTTCTGGTAATTAGACACCGGACAGAGCGATGAGTGCGCTTGGAGTCCGTGCCGTGCCAGCGCTGTCAGCTGATCTTAGTCATGTATCTTTTCTTTCTCTTTATCGTGCTTCACGCTGAACTTAAACCTCAGCGGTAGCTGGGAAATGTTCCTATATAAAGTTCTTTGCACAGTACACGGAATTAAGTCCTGGGTAAATGCTAAGTGACTGGAAATGCCACCTGAACATTTACTGCTTCAAATTTAGGGATGCGCAGGAAAAGGTCACCGTGTCTAATGAAATGCTGACATGCATAAACATCCAGCCCGCAGCTGCACGCAGTCCCTGTGCGAGGGCACCGGGGAAACGCTTTATTTACTATATGCTGTTAAAGTGAAGGTGCGGCTTACATAGGGCCGTATTCACAGATCCGTTTTTTAAAAGTGCGCAATTATACATAGCAAGCCAACACCCACGACACTCCCCTCTCACGGCCATGCAATCGTACACTTTACGCCTCCATAGAGCACCTCTAAATTTACGCGTGTACTTACGTGTGTATATGTATGCCGTACGTGCGATTCTATGTAGCCGCGCCGTCAAAGACTCATTTAAATGCCTCCCCCCACCCTTTCATGTAAATTTACAGGTACGTATTTAAACCCCACCCCCTCTGTACGTATCTCCCCAAGTGCGATTCCCATGTCCGTGCGTATATTTAACGTAACTTACGTAAATAAAGTTCATCCGATCCTAAAAATACGCACGTGACTCCACTTGAAAACGTTCATTCTCTGTGTGTCTCCTATGTGCTTATTGCGAACATGTTCAGAACTCAGAATTGGAGTTGTAGATATAGCCCAGGTCTGGCCAACCCGTGGCTCTCCTGATGTTGTGAAACTACAAGTCCCAGCATAGGCATAGCTGATACCTGACAGCCTATTGGGAGTTGTAGTTTCACCCCATCTGGAGAGCGACGGGTTGGCTAGGCCTGAGATAGACCATGCTGCGCAGTCTTTCCTAATGATGAAACAAAATGGCTGAAGATTAAATAAAGTTACAACATCAGACAAAAATCTGACCCCTGGAAATACAGTAGTTTTGTTTTATTAAATTTTTTTATTTTTCGGTGCATTAAAAATTTCCAGGAACCAGTCGTTTAAATAGGGACTTATACCATATAGTTAATTGTAGCTTTTATAGAACATTTGGGCCTGTATTCAGCGTACCGGATGTATAACGTCTTTCAGACCGCATTTACGCAATCTACGTAAGAAAAAGATACTTAGATTACGTTAAAAAATGACTACGCATGCACAATAGTAAAAATCGCTAAACACCGGACATATACGTTATATATACGGGCCTTGACTTGTACCTTGCAAAAAAGTGAGATTGCAAAGCTTTTAGTGCACCCCGCAGAGCGACCGTTTGATTTTATCTTGTACCTCTTTAGAGCCTCGGCTCTGTATGCACAGCACTTTCTGATCTCCTCTCTAGCTTCCATTGTTGTTGTATCATGACTTCAGGTAAAGCAGCTGTATGTCACACTGAAAGCGAGAGTAGCTATCAATCATCCATCGCTGCTATGGAGGATGGTATGAAGGTCACTACATCTTAAGAGGTCTTCAGCTCCTAGCTATGGCTGATCCAAGCCCTGCTGTTAATTAAAGCCCTTGGGATGAAGGCATTTAATCGTGTTGAGACTGGATTTCCGCATTCTATTTTTATTTATAGTGAGAGGTTTTCTTTCTTTTAGCCTTGCAGGTTTATAGGTTATTCATTTTCTTTTTTTTTTTTTAACATTTCCTAAGACTCCGAGGGTCAGCTTTTTAGGGCGTCCTTCACGGCGTAGTGCCAGGGGGGACAGATGGGAGGCTGTTAGTACAGCTGCACCCCTTAGACTTGCATTTGTTTCATATTTTGCAGAAGGTGCTAGAAATGATCAAGGCGTTTCCTTTTTCCCGGGGGACAGAAATCCTCAGTGTCCTAACAGAAGAACCGATACCTGTAACTAATTAGTGAAGTCTGCATGGGCACCTGCTGATTATTAGCCGCAAGGCTGGACTCCTTGGAGCTGATCCAGAGCAGCGCATCGGGGAAACGCTCTGCGCACCTGCAGAACGGGAGGGAGCACAGGAATCGGAACGCAAGGCTACCCATGCGCCATTGTTCGAATCTGTGTGCTCTGCACTAGCGGAACAGGGTTTTCCACGATATTTAAATAAGAAAAGCTCTGCTAGGCGCAGTAGGCCCATTTTACCTAGGCTTCCTGGGGGGGAATGGTGTAAGTGGAAGGCGCAGGACATTGTCTATGGGAAAATGTTCCTGTTTGTCAGACAGTGCCCTACACATAGGAATAATGGGCCGGATTAACAACCCCGTATTTTTTATTTTTTTTACATACGTGCCTAATTTTCCGAACCTAGCTACGAAACCTGCATAGTAACTATTTTACGCTATCTACTTAGCGCTTTGTTATGTAGATTGCATACATGCGGTCTTTAAAGACCGCGTCACGCAGTCTACGTAACGAAACGCTGCGTAGATAGCGTAAAATAGTTTCTACACGTGTAGTAGCTAGGTTCGGGAAAATTAGACACGTATGTAAAATAAAATACGGGGTTGTGAATCCAGCCCAATAAATAAAGAATATTTTTATGAATGAATGCGGTAATTATGAAAAGTTCAGGTCGTACGCTACAATTGCTTAGTTTCTTAGGACTTAAGCACGTAATCTTCCGAAATGGCCTACTGCGCATGCGTAGTAGGACATTTACGCGATCTTCGTACCAGTTAGGTATGTAGTTTGCCTCAGTGCGGTCTTTAAAGAGTAGTTTAGATAAAAAGAAGCAGCATAATGTCGCTTCAGGGTGTGCTTAGTTAGGAGGGGGAGGGATTTAGATTAGCCGGGGAGGGCGGGGGCAGGCATTGTCAGTGCGTAGTTTACTTTTAAGAAGGAAACTAGGCACGGTAAGATAAGGTAACCCTATGGCACTCTTTAAGGTACCTAAAAATGGGGGGGGGTGGGCGGGTGTGTTAGGTACGGTTCTGTCCGCACCTAACTCACTCTTAAGCATGAATATGGTCCTTTATGCCTGTATAGTGTATTGCTGCAGAGTAGGCTCAGGCACCTATATAATTATAGATATGTATTTGTAAGGGAGTATTAGAGGAGTATATTGGAAAAAAAAATCCCCTTTAATAACAATCACACTTGTGTAGGCTGCAGCAGAACTACCCGGAACCTCTTTGCATACGGGTCCAACTGCCTGTATTTTTTACTACGTCCTATCCAAAGCGTTTTGGCAGAAACACATAACTCTGGATCGGACAAATAGCACATCCGCAAAATCTCTGGTGAGATCTCTTGTCTCTGCTGTTTGTGCTTGAGTGGATCAGATATCTACAAGGCCGATGGGTGCAGTCCGTCTGTGGTAATAGAGGTGGAAATATCTTGATATGTTAACGCGTTGTGTGTATGCAGTGTACGCAGCGTCTGCTCTGATTGTTTACATTGTATGTCTCGCCCACCTGGGGCTGCCAAGCATGAGTGGACCTCAGTGGTACTGTTCTGTCCGCACCTAACTCACTCTTAAGCATGAATATGGTCCTTTATGCCTATATAGTGTATTGCTGCAGAGTAGGCTCAGGCACCTATATAATTATAGATATGCATTTGTAAGGGGGTATTAGAGGAGTATAATAGCAATCACACTTGTGTAGGCTGCAGCAGAACTACCCGGAACCTCTTTGCATACGGGTCCGACTGCCTGTATTTTTACTACGTTCTATCCAAAGCGTTTTGGCAGAAATATATAACTCTGGATCGGACAAATAGCACATCCGCAAAATCTCTGCTGAGATCTCTTGTCTTTGCTGTTTGTGCTTGAGTGGATCAGATATCTGCAAGGCCGATGGGTGCAGCCCGTCTATGGTATTAGAGGTGGAAATATCTTGATATGTTAACGCGTTGTGTAGCGTATGCAGCGTCTGCTCTGATTGTTTACATCGTATGTCTCGCCCACCTGGGGCTGCCAAGCATGAGTGGACCTCAGTGGGGAAACCTCTTGTAAAGACAGGCAGCATTTAAATCCCAGCCATGTCATTTTACAAAAGGCTGCTGTGTGGAATACTAGCAGTTTACTGTATCCTTACTCTGCTATGAATGATCTATTGTGATGAAGCGTCTGTGCAAGTCACCACCAAAAATGCTGTCTTTTCAAAGAAGTGACAGCCGAAAGCTAATTAAAGGTAACCATTTTAGAAATTCGAATGGGTAAATATGCCGATCGGCTTACGTATCCATTCATCTTTTTTTTGCAAACCTACCGGAGAGATGAGTAGGTTAGGTTTATGCTGAGGGGAAGGGAGGGGCAGGGTACTGAAAGGAGAGGAATAGGGTGAGTAGAGGCGGAGCTGGGTATTTTAGGATTAGGCTGTGGGGATAGGCTTTTTAGGGTCAGGCTGCAAGGGGGGAGAGGGAGTCGCCGCTGTCAATGCTGGACTGGATTCAAAACTTTGCTGTTTTCTAAGCGCAGCGCTAATTCGCACGTGTAGTATATTTTACGCTATCCACGTGGCATTTCATTACATAGATTGCATACATGCTGTCTTTTAAGATAGGAGGATGCTATAAGACCGCATGTACGCAATCTACGTAACGAAAGGCCTAAAATATTTACCACGCGTGTAGCGCTACACTTAGAAATCGGCATATATCTTACCAAAAAATACTGTTTCAACAGATGAAATTTGCCTCCCCTGCAATTCAGCACAGTTTAACCCGGGTGTAACTTTCCTCCTGTTTCCTCTTGATTTCAAACTCTAGATATGTCTCTTGTCCAAGGGCCAGATTTACTAAACTGCAGAAAAGGAAAAGTGGAGACATTGCCCATAGCAACCAATCAGATCCTAGCTCTTTCTTATTACATACCAGAGAATGTCAGCTAGAATCTGATTGGTTGCTACGTGTAACATCTCCAGTTTTCCTTTCCTGCAGTTTAGTTCATCTAGCCCCAGCTGTCTTCTACAGTGCTGTGTAATTGGATGATTCAGCAACATCAATCCGGATCATACAATCTAGTTTCGCTATGGAGAGAACAGAATCCATATTTGTCTACATTTGGGTCCATCCTGAGGTTGGGATAATAGATTCAGTACATGCAGTGCCAGGACTAGAGGCTGCTGGGATTGCTGTATAACGGGGACGTATCAGTACTTATGGGCGTATGCCACATATTCTCATTGTGCTTTTGCACTGGGATATGCTTAGCAACTCGCATCAGACCTATACATTGCAGAGCTTAGTGACATTGTGGTAAATCCAGACCTACGGGCTAGTTACACTAGAACGCGTAGCATATTTACGCAAGCGTATTTTCTATGCACTCCCCTAAGTGCTCCCTTCGCTCGTACGTAATTTGGCCGTTTTACGCTGGCCAAACCCTACCTTAACTGTTCATATCGTAAGTCCTGACGCATGTAATGGATTTATGTACATAACGCCAAACCCAGCCCATACTGTCCAATTTAAATGCCTCCCTCCGCCTCCAAAGCGTAATTACGGGCGTCTTATGGATGCCCCGCCCCTTTGTTCATATTTACGCTGATGGTAAGGTAGGAGTTACGTTGTGTAACCTCTGCCGCGCACATGCACAGTAAATACAAATAGCCGATTTGACGTCATCGGCTTGCGTACTTAGCTTAGGATCTGGCCCATTGGCATGAATCTAATCTTACCATGGTGCTGCTTTTGGGGCTTTGCGAGCTTGTGGGAGACCACTCCCCATGCTACATTTTAGGGACTTTAAAATGGCGATGGACAGAAGTCTGGATAGCTCAGATGACTTAAAACATGCCCTTATTATATTATTAAATGATCATCTCCTCCCGCTCAACTAAACCCGTCTGCCACTGGAACATGATGGAGAAATTTCTCTGATCAGTGGATTGCTTGGGTGCCTTTACGATAGTGACGTTTGTGGCATGAGTGAGCGGTCGATCTCCATTCCGTGCGATCAGAAGGCCCCTACTTTGCAGGAGTATGGATCCTGTGCATTAATTTGAATGCTTTCTGAAAGCGTCATTGGACAGTCATAAAGTGAGCCACTTATCTGAGGGTTCCGCACCGTCTTCCAGCTGACTTGTCATGTCCATATTGTTTCTGAGCACGCTTGTACATGTGCATGCTGAGCATAGGATTCGGTGTAAGAAAGGAGCTGTGATGTGGGATGGTAGGAGCCCTGCACGTTGGGGGGGTAATTTGCATGACAGGAATGTGTCATCTACATATGTGCTTACTCTTGCGTTTAGAATGACAATAATGAATTTCCAGAGCTCTCCACGGTGATCTAGCTCCCTGCTGTCAATTGCTCCCTGTTCAGTCATATCCTTTGCTTCAGAGACTAATGGAGGAAAAATACCTTTTTTGTACTGTCTGAACATTGTGACCTAATTCATTGCACTCTTTCATATAGTGATTGCGGTGAATACAGTTATTTGCTGAAAATAAAGAAATGCATATTCTGATTGATGTGCTTAATGGTGTTCAACTAGCGTGGGTTGGATGCACATCTATGCAATTACCGGGACAATCACACAAGTCCGTGTACGCTCCCCTGATCTTGATTTGTAATGATAATAGGTCGCATCGGATGATTTGATTTTGTGAACATCCTAGAATTCACAATCTCTGACAAATGAGACCAGAGTGTATGCAGGTAAAACATCTGTCTGAATTCTCTGGCAGACTTCTGTGTGGCATAGTTGCTGACTCTCCCGGAATTCGGGCAGTTCTCCCAGTTTCCCATGAAACCACGGCCTCAGGTCCTACCCCCTGCCTGGCAACATAAGTTTACTAGTGTGGCTAGGGACAGGGAGGGACTTGATGACGCAAACTGCATCATCAAGCCCCACCCCCATCCCTTTGAAACCCCCGAAAGGGGCAATTGATAGTCAGGGGCGGGGCTTAATGACACAATTTGCATAAATCGTGCCATTAAGTCCCGCATCCTGCATGCATCTGTGGCTTCCCTCCGGAATCTCCCGGAAGGAAGCCTTAAAAGTCGGAAACCCTGCTGTGTGGCCTCTGTACAGTGTATACGGAGTACAGCAAGTGATCAGTACAGACGACATCTCAGATCTGCTTGTAAATTGGTGTGCTGTGTGTACATGTGAATCTGCATGCTCATCAGTACTTGCAATTGTCAATGAAAGCTAATGCATCACAAGTGTGATTGCCTAGGAGTGTACCAGTTTATTCTTATATATCCCCACACCTATTAATGCAGAGATTGTGTGAGGGTGGTATAAGATGGCACAAAAAAGCCACTGTGCTCTCTCTCCCCCTCCCCTTTCTCTCTCCCCCTCTTCTCCCTCTCCTTTCCCTATGCACCGATTGAAGATTATCTGACACTTGTTCATTCCGGGGGCCAAGTCCAAATATCTGACTACCCTTTTGAATACATAGTGATCAGTGCATGGCGTGCCAAAGGAATCTCCTCTAGGTTTTTCTTCTTTAAGGAACATGACCAATAAAACCAGAATGGCCTTTACTGCAGCCTGTCAGGAGCATGTGTCCATGCTGTATTTCTATATGGAGGGTGGTAACTTGCTATACATTGGGGGTGCTTCGTGGTACTTCCTTTCACCATCTTTTCTGCTGCCCTTGTCAGTGATCTGCCATACAGGGGAGCAAATGTGTCTGTTTATGAGGACTAAATGCACTGCATACAGCCGCACACAGTTCTTGTCTTTGATCCCTAATTAAGCCTCTAGTTTTAGACAAATCAGGACCTGTCGTGTGCTTTATACATCAGTTTATACATGTTACATGCTGGTGCCTCTGAGGCATAATGCACGGATTTGCTGTAAGAATATACTTGGTTATACTTCAGGATGATTCTTTGATGCACTGGGGACCTGTAGGAGAGTTTGTCAAGTTTAACAAACTTATATTTCTGCCCTTCTTCCCCCTGGTTTTTAATTCTTGTGTTTCGTCCTCGTCTTCCCTCTTTTTTATCTTTTTGCTCACTCCATCCCCTG
>WWET01003605.1:63342-93835 GCA_011038615.1 Limnodynastes dumerilii
GTTTGAGGATGTTCAGAGAGATGGTTTTTATCTAAGTTTTGTACCCAGTTTAAATTACACTATAAAAAGGGCAATAATCAGGAATATTTTATGTGGGTCACTTAATTAATTATAATACCAGGCCCTTTGTACCCCAGGGCTAGATTTACTAAACTGCGGAAAAGGAAAAGTGGAGATGTTACCCATAGCAACCAACCAGATTCTAACTCTCTTTCCTATTACGTAATAGAATCTGACCTCACATTACATGCAGTACCTGTATCAATTAAAAGCTTGATTATCTGATCACACTTGAAGTAAAAAGTAGAGAAAGTAAAGGGCAGAATGAAAAGGCAGTTTAGAATGAGAGCCCTTTCAGAATGTTTTATTTTTTATGAATGATACTCACCCATTCATTTTCGGAAGTGCCGGCGTCGGGGACTTAGGGTTAGGTTGCGAAGGGGGTGGGGGGATAGACTTAGGGTTTGGGTTAGGGAATCCGCTATCGGAGCACCGTGTTTCCAGCCATTTCGTAACTGGCTGGGAGCGAACGGCCCTTTCGGAATAGGGCCGTTTGCTACAGGGAGCCGCACCCACCTAAGCCATCCCCTAACACTAAGCCTAACCCTAAGGCTGGGTACACAGCGAAAGACAAGCTTTCCAATCACACAATAAAAAGACCGTTTCACCAGATATCTTCCCAGTGTGTACTGTCCAAGATGCTTAAATATCCTTTCAAACTGTTTGTGATCTTTTGGAGCTCCTAATATGCCAGATCGACAATTGAAAGATCTCTTTTGCTTTTTGCGTGTGTGTCCTGTGTCTATTAGGAGATCCTTGGACAGTACACGCTGGTGAGATATCTGCTGACACAGTGTTTTGTTTGGCGATTGGAAAGATTATCTGCTGAAAAGCCCTCAGTGTGTACCCTGCTTAACCTTCCCCTTCTAACAACCTAACCTTAACCCTCTTTGTCCTGTAGCCTAACATTAACCTTTTCATTCTAGCACTCTAAACTTAACTCACCATGTCCTGCAGCCTAACAATAACCTGCCTGCTTTGGCAATGAATTATGGAAATAGGGGCATTTTTACATACGACTTGTTCCAAATAGGAATTTTCTGTTTTCATACTATTTCTGGCTCTGATACAGTCGCGATTCAGCCGTTGGCTATATCAGTACTCGACGTTGGAAGCGGGTAAAGCATCTCGTTCAGGAGGGCTAACGAAGATTCAGGGAGGCTTGTGGCCAATGAAGTGTTAGTCTGTGCATTAGCTCATAGTTGCCGACTCTCCCGGAATGTCCGGGAGACTCTCAAAATTTGGACAGTTCTCTCGGTATCCCGGGAGAGCCAGGAAAATCTCCCACAAAGGACTTGAGGCTGTGGTTGAATGGAAACGATGAGCCTCAAGTCCTGCCACCCTGTCTGGCAACACTAGTATACTAGTGTTGGTAGAGACAGGGAGGGACTTGATGACGCAAATTGCATCATTAAGCCCCACCCTCATCCCTATGAAACTCTGAATGGGGTAATTGTCAATCAAGGGGTGGGGCTTAATGACACTATTTGCATAAATTGTAATTAAGCCCTGCCCCCTGCATACATCTGTGGCTTTCCTCCCGGATCTCCCGAAAGGAAGCTTTTAAAAGTCGTCAACCCTGTATTATCTTCAGTAAATACCTAACTTTCTGATGAATGTAACTGTTGATGGCATGAAACTGCGCTGATAACATCACGCAAACCCGATACAAATTCACTGCTGTAGACCTCCATGCAGGGTAATGGTTATTTTCCCTGTTATTTATGTAAAGCTCCATTGATACGGAAGCCATTGCTCATCTAAGTGCTCATTTGTGTCTTTGTTCCCGTAGTGTTCCGCTTTCTTTTCTGCGGGGTCCGTTGTTTTGCTTTCGCGAGTCGGCTCGGCTGCATCTTGCTGACTCGGGTCCAAGTAAATGATTGGGCATGTCGTGTGTCAAGCAGAGCAATTAGCAGCCTTTGATTTGCAATGCACAGAACAGCCTGTTGTGTGGGTTTGAAACCGGCTCAGTCACTCGGAAAGGACGCGACCCGCCTGCGTCATAAAATCATCAATAGCTTGTGACCTCTGCGTCTAGCGAATGTGCTGGTAATATGTTCATGCGTATTCATCATGGCGTAAGTAGCATTCATTGTACCTCTCCTGCCTTAGCTTTGTGCTCCAGTGAGCTAGCTGTTAAAGGTTAATTCCTCTCCACTAAGTAGTACACAGGGACCCATATTAAAATCGCTTCATATTTGATTGATGATTTAGACTCTTCTAGAGCCGCACGTCTGAAAAGTTGGACAAGTAAAGCCTCACCTTAAATAACCTGAGCTAGATGGGCCCTGATGTTCCAGATGCTTCATGCAGGAAGCTCTTAGGTGCTCAGTATTCCAGGGAGCACACAGTCTGATGTTTCCTAATGTAGTGGAATTGAAAGGGAAGGATGAACATCACGCATATAAAGAGATACTGGCAATCTTATGGAAAACCATATTGCTTGTGTTCTAAAAATGTGAAAACAAAGCGTTCGTCATTGCAATTCCGTTGAACAGAGCGTGTGCCTCTAAAGTGCATTTAGTCAGATCTTTTAAAGCTACAGTCTACTGAAAAGGGTCTTAAGTTTTTTGTTTTTTTTTGTAAGCGAGTAGCCCTTGTGCCTAAGCGCTGAGGTCATGAGCTCGATTCCTGGACTAGGCTTTATCTGTGTGGAGTTTGTATGTTCTCCCTGTGTCTGTGTGGGTTTTCTCCCGCACTCCAAAAACATGCTTGTACTGTAGGATAATTGGCTGCTAACTAAATTAACCCATTTGTGTGTTTATGTATGTATGTATGTATGTATGTATGTGTAATAATATGTGATAAGCACTGCAAACAAACATTGCTCACCCAGGTTGCTGAATCTTGTGCTGTTTTTAATTGTCAGGATGGTCAGATGGCAAGTTGTGCGTTTCCAACATTCCACGTAAAAGTATATACAGCCCCAGGTCCCTTGATCTAACTAACACATTGTTCCCTCTTTGGTAACTGGCTTCTAGCAGGTGTTGGTCCTCTGTCCACAGCACAAACCAGATATTTATGGTGGGGTTTCTCCTGAGCACTAACTAGCTCTATTTAGACCCATGTCTGCCAGCTGTGATTTCTGTGTGAAAGTGAGTGTAGAGCAGTGTTTGCCAACCCTGGTCCTCAGGGACCACTAACAGTTCATGTTTTCCATTCCTCCGCACAGAACGAGTGATATAGATCCGTATTTTCTCCGATTTCCGTGCGTATTTTTAAGTACGTTTCAATTGCGCATGCGTAGTAACTTTTTATACGCAGTTCACGTAGACTATACGTGCGGAAGTGCCTGGCGGACGGCTTGTGAACCGGACGTGGGAAAATCCGCACGGAACTCCCACGGAAAAATACGCTCGGAGGAATTTACATAGAAATGGGCGGGGGGAGGAGCATTTAAGTGAAGGGAAATGGGCGCGATTATAAAGATACGCATGGACAGAGGACACATACGCTCGGAAATGGCCACGGAAAGTTACAGCTGGTCTATAAAGGCGGAAGACTCCGTGGGCAAGGGGAGTGACTGGGGTTTTGGTGGGTGTAACTTGCTCCGTCCGTGCGTATATTTGCGGACCGATTGCCTGGACGGATCTCTGAATACGGCCCATAACGAGAACCACCAATGGAACTTTTAAAATGTGTCCGTCAGTAATGAACACACCTGTGCTCCGGCAAGAAGACCTGGAAATCATGCACTGTTACTGGTCCCCGAGGACCAGCGTTGGGAAACACTGGTGTGGAGGATTAACCTTGTCTGCAGCTGAGGCCTTTCTCTTAATCACCTGTAGAAAACTATCCTCTGCCACATTAGTTACATATAGAATAACTTTGATAGCAGGAGATGGCACTTATAAAGTCTGGTCCGTGATGTGCTTACTATGGAAGTTTGCTCACATCATCATGTAATACATTATGACAGAGAGCATTTTGAATGTTATGGTTTTCTATCCAGGACAATGCCAGGCTGGATCCAGTTTTTCTTCATGTTCCATCTGGTTGTGGCTACATCCATGTTAACCAGTGTGAATGCATTTTAATCCATGGAATGAAGAGGAATGGTCACTTCATCCAAGTTTGTGCTTCCCTCTTAGTGAGTTTACACTATGGATGTTCCCTCTTTTGCTACATTGCTAATCTGCAAAGCATCATGGGACCTATAGTTTCAAATCACCTGGGGCAAGATCAGGGTTACATAAAAATTGGATTTTTAAAAAAATCGGATTTATGGGATTTAAATAGGATTTTTTTTTATTAAAAAAGTTTTTTGCGTAAATTGTTTAATTTTAGATGTTTACACCTTCTTTTAGTAATACATGAACAATTTTTGAAGTGAGAACAGTAACAAAATGAACACAGTAATAGAATAAATACACACTAAACCGCTGTTGCGTGTTTTGGATTGTACAAAACAAAAAAGGACTGCCCCCACCTACATGTCTATCGCAAAAGTTGTAGTTTTTTAACATTTTGATTTAAATCATGATTTAATCATTTGATTTAAATTGTTTGATTTAAATTATGCAACCCTGGGCAAGATTGACTAAACTCAAAAATGGAGATTGCCCATAGCAACCAATCAGATTCTAGCTGACATTCTTTAATATGTAATAGGAAAGTGAGAGCTTAGAATCTTATCTGGTTGCATGGGCAACATCTCCACTTTTCCTCAGTATAGTAAATATAAAACCTAGAGTACGAAGGGCCATGCATAGAGTGTGCTATTACATAATCAAGTGATCTGCATAGAATATTTCTGATTATTGCCAATGTGGTCTCCATAGTGCGACCTAGTGCTTGCGGGTCCCTTATTGCTTGGGGGGGGTGATCGCAGGAAGTCTGGTTCCAGCCTACTATGCCTATCATTTGTGGCTATATACATTGTTCTGGTTAAAGTAAAGCTATTCGAGCTGTTTAACTCTCCACGTAGTTATAGTAAAGGATGAATGATGAATTAGTGGCCAGTTTTATATTGTGTTAAATTCCAACATATCATAGATACAGGGAATAACAGACCTTAAAGATGGAAAAATATTGCAGCATTTTCTTACCCCAAAACAAATGAAACTTGCACTGCACAGCTGCTAAGATTGGATGGAGGCTTTTGTCGCCCTCTAGGGGCGACTCGGTTTTATGCCCTTGTTACGTGTGATTTGCTGCTGTTCTGTGTTAGAAACATGACGCTCATATTTTAAGCTAAAGACTGAAGTTCCACGCTCTATCGTTTGCATTACAGCAGTGCTGCTGGCTGGCTGGCTATGGATGACTTCTCTCTCTCTCTGCTCAGTGCGTCCTGGGTAATGTGTTCTCCATTGAACCAGTTTAGTATTGATTGTAAATTTCAGGCAGAGTAATAGCTGATTAGAGTGCTGCTTCTACTCCTAATGCATTGCTCTGTGGCTAGGGGGGGAGGGCGGGTGTCACTAAAAAACCATTCTCATTACCTCTCCCACTCACAGACCAAAGTGGAGAAAGCCTTTCCAGTAATTTGATTGATTGGCTCTTAGTAAACAAGTACAAATTAATGTCACATTTAACACTTATCTGATCACTCAGGTTTTATATGAACTCGGTTCTTTGATTCCTATCTCGCTTCATTACACTCATCAATATGCACATTTTGGTGTTGTATGAACTTAAGAATCCCTTTAATCTTCGTGGTCGTAACAACTCTTTACTAGTAAGGCAACTTTTTACATCGCCCCGTCGGAGAGTTTCTGTATTGCTCTGACAAGTAAAGCAGTTTGTGCCTTAAGGCTTGAGCGCACCATGCACTCTGTGGTTTCTATGACGACCGTTATAGCTGCTGGGGACATTACACAGTGGACACACGAGCTGATAATCAGGACTGTGTCTCTGCCACCCTGTGGGGGGAAGCTAATAGACGCCTTGGGTCATTTTGACAGTGTACATATGAAGCTCTCTGGGTCAGATTCACATTTAATAACCCAGGGGGATTTACACAAGACCTTTGCTGGTAACCAGTGTGCATGCTCACACCATAATGTTATCAGATCTCATTGCACACAAAAACTGTGTCCGTATGTCAGGGAGGTCCATGCATTCCACATTGCCTTAACTATATAAGAAATCTGAACGATCTCCTTCATTAAGAGCCAATTCTCCCCTGACCTTTGTCATCCTTCACTAAGGATTGCTTACAAAAAGCTCATACTTTTTTATTGTGAAAGTTAGCAGTTCGTTATTATGAAGCATTCATGTAATTTTGTGTTATATCTGTAATGAAGCTCACATTTACCTATGAACAGGGGGCTACATACGTGGAGGAAATAATCCAGTGATTGCCAGTGAGCTCAAAACAAGAATCACTTTATTGTAACAACATCATTTCAGTAGCAGCTGCACTTCAAGGTGACTTTACCAAACTTGGCAAAGGAATCGTGATAAAGGGCTTCACCTGTATTCAAATAGCACCAGGACAGGCCAGACCAGACAAGGGCAGAACACGCATTTGTAGCCCCTCCCCCCTCCCATTAAAGCCTGGGCAGTTACAACTTTGGAACATGTGGGGCCCGACAGTCACCCTGCACATGTACTTGATGGAGGGGTTGTTAGTTCTATAGCTAAATGTGGATGTTACAATAAAGAGTCTTCATTTACTCTTACATAGTGCAGCCCTATCACCTTTTCTGGCCTCGTGTGTATCTATCATGGGGAATGGCAGCTTTACGCTGCATAACCGCTAGCGGTCGGACTTCACACACGTAGCTACGCCGCTAAGCATGCCCATACTGTACGATTTAAATGCTTCACCCCGCCTTCGCAGCATAAATACTAGTGGCGAACAAATGGCTGGCATACCCCTTCGTACGTTGATACGCTACTGATACGTGACTGCCCCTTACACTATGCCTTACGTGGCGTAACATCTGCCGTGCGCATGCGCTGTAAGTACTAGACCGTGTATGAGTCCTGTAGCGAAGGGTGCGTAAATTCACTCACAGGCGTTGTTCTGGATCTACCCCGATGTGTGAAACCAGAGGGTTTAATAACAATACTATTCCTGCATTTAGCCTTGTATTGCTGTGTCCTCTGTGTTCTCTAATGCACACCTGGGATTCTGTGTTGCAGGAAAATGCTGCATGTTTGTTTGGATAAAATATATCCTACATGATCCAGGTGTTTGTACTGGATGAGATATTTACTTGCCAGTCATCACTCTATTAACCTACATCTAGACCAACTGTGCCCAATATATGAAAGTGCAACAATATAGCACAAAATAAAATCTTTTGTCCTAAGCTCGACAATAAAATCTATTAAAACTTAAGATGAAAACATTTTCTGGTGGCTCAGTATTTTAAAGAGAAGGTGAAAGCTTTTTACACCTGAAGATTTGCCTCAAAAATATACCCACCTGGCAATTTTCCATCCTATTGGCTGGTGCATATTCTGCAAACGCCCCATGATGATATCACAGCCTCTGAGCAGCACACGTTTATATTCTATGATCGGATTGGCTACTAGAGGCTCTACCCCCACCCCCTTCCAAAACTCAGGCCTCACAGAAGAGTAGCAGTATGACAGCCATAAAGTGCTCAGAAATGTATTTCAGTCAGTAGTCGGCCACACGCTATGCAGTGTAGCCCCAGAGCGGTTTCTGGACACCTTTGTTTGTTTGTGTTTTCAGCCTTGTATTGCTGTGTCCTCTGTGTTTCTAATGCACACCTGGGATTCTGTGTTGCAGGAAAATGCTGCATGTTTGTTTGGATAAAATATATCCTACATGATCCAGGTGTTTGTACTAGATGAGATATTTACTTGCCAGTCATCACTCTATTAACCTACATCTAGACCAACTGTGCCCAATATATGAAAGTGCAACAATATAGCACAAAATAAAATCTTTTGTCCTAAGCTCGACAATAAAATCTATTAAAACTTAAGATGAAAACATTTTCTGGTGGCTCAGTATTTTAAAGAGAAGGTGAAAGCTTTTTACACCTGAAGATTTGCCTCAAAAATATACCCACCTGGCAATTTTCCATCCTATTGGCTGGTGCATATTCTGCAAACGCCCCATGATGATATCACAGCCTCTGAGCAGCACACGTTTATATTCTATGATCGGATTGGCTACTAGAGGCTCTACCCCCACCCCCTTCCAAAACTCAGGCCTCACAGAAGAGTAGCAGTATGACAGCCATAAAGTGCTCAGAAATGTATTTCAGTCAGTAGTCGGCCACACGCTATGCAGTGTAGCCCCAGAGCGGTTTCTGGACACCTTTGTTTGTTTGTGTTTTGATAAATCTGTCCATGTCACACGCTATGGGCCTGATACAGTAGCCTGCTGCCGATACGATCTTTCACAGCAGCAATCCTAAAGGCTATATGTGCGAGAACGTGTTTCACGTTTACGTAAAGACTTCCCTACTCGGGACCCTACCTTATATGATGTTCACCAGGCCCATGTAAAATGAGGCTGGTGCATTATGAAGGACCATACATTACTGTATGATTACCATACCTTGCCCCCCCCCAGCCTGGCTCAATATGATAATTGGGCTGATCAGCTGACCTAATTATTGTATAGGGTGTGTCCAGTGTAGGACAAAGGCTTAATCAGGACTGCAGCTTAAAAACTGTGTTTAGTAAACCCCCACGCAAATAACTGAAGTCTGCATGCGTTCCAGACACTGGTGGCTGTGCTTGGTGCGAGGGCTTTGTGGCCTATACCAATGTACTAATATTTTATTCTGTGTATGCTCACAGCATAGCTACACACAGATACTATGCCACTAAGCCGTAACATTATTGTGTTCTGAGATAAACATTAAGGGATAGATTTACTAAACTAGGGAAAAGTGGAGATGTTGCCAAGAGCAACCAACCTGATTCTCTCTCTCACTTTCCTGTTACATGCTAGAGAATGTTAGCTAGAATCTGATTGGTTGCTATGGGCAACATCTCCGCTTTTCCTAGTCTGCAGTTTTGTAAATCTAGCCCTAAAGCCCAGTGAAAATGTGCTATTTTTCCATCACGTTACATGCAATAAAACACTTTCCACATTGTTAGGGTAGTTCTAATAGCATTCCGAGACTGCAGTCTGTTGAGCTGCTGTGAGATCACTGCCTTTTCCGTTTACATTGTCTGTTTCCGCAGAGCAACTCTATCAGGCTGCTACTGTAATGGAGGAGCAATTCCCACACGTTGCAAAGGAGTGATAAAGGAGCATTGTAGTGTTGAGCACTAATAGTTTTTTTGCATATGTTATTCATCCTAGTAATACACTTTATTTTATCTTTCTTTATGGAAGTTTGAGTGTTAAACTCTTTATAAAGAAAATACAGCATTTTCATGTGTGGGGTCCCCTGGAAAGGCTTGAGAGAAAAACCGTAAAGGTTCATTGAGTCAATTCTCTTATCAGTTTGTTTAGGACACGTATTAAACTCACACTTAGCTGTACAAGACAGTTTAGTTTATGGGTTAAGGTAACATCATATAAATAAAGCCATGGCATAAAGAAATAAAACCTGTATATTTAAGATTCTCTTGTATGTGTAGCTGTGTAAATGTGATGGCAGTTTTGCCTCACTGCGCTGAGGTTGTGAGTATGAATCCTGGACAAGGCCTTATCTACGTGTAGTTTGTATGGCTGTCTACATGGGTTTCCTCTGGGTGCTCAGGTTTCATCCCACACCCTACAAATAACGGATGTGGGTCCCCGTAAAGAGCGGCCCTATTTCGATAGAACCATTTCCTCCCAGTCCGTTTCGAACTGGAGGAATGCAACCGAATAAAAACATGTTAATTGACTGCTGATTAAAAATGTCCCCTATCTGTCTCTCTGTGTGTGTTAACGAGTTTAGACTGTTAAGCCGGATACACACTGAGAAGTAACTGTTATGATCTGACGTGGTTACTGTTACAGCAAACAACTGTTCCCAAAGTTGCAGAGTACACACTGAAACGACCCCCCCCCCCCTTGCTGGATCATTCCTCATTTTTTCCCATCATGCAGTTTTGCTATTATCCCGTTAAAGGCATCGGGCATCGTTGATCTAAAATATTAGAAGAAATCTAAACAAATGATCAGACTGTTTCAGACTCTGGAGCATTATGGGGACAGTACACACTGGTAAGATGTCACCTTAAACTGACGTTTAGGGCCTGATTAGCCGCGATGATCGGAAAAAGTTTGCTTTCCCCCCTCATACGGCACAAAAATGTTGCTGATTTTTATGTGCGTCTCTGTGGGCGTCTAATTAGCTTCGCAACGCAAAATACGTGGGTCCATAGCTAATTGAATCAGGCCCTTATTGTGATTTACATGATAATCGGCAAAAAAAGCTCCAGTGTGTGCCCTGCTTAATCCTGTACAGTACTGTGGAAAATTATATATATATATGTATGTATGGTCTTAGTTTGTCTTATACTAAAAGTTTTAGATAGATTAAAAAAATAAAAGTTTAGAAGAAAAGTTCTCTTGGTGAGTACATTAGCAGACCTGATGGAAAGAGCAGAGTACAATTATCAGAGGGAGTTTTATCCTTCCACTGTAATCTGTAACAGAAGAGCACTTTCCAACAATCGCAGCTAATTTGTGCTCGTCTGGATGACTCCACTTGCTGGAAATTGTTCGGCAGGGATTACACTTTATAGCACTCTGGTTAGAGCTACATTGTCCTCTGCTGCTACAGACATGCTTTAATGAGAGAGAATAACGTCTTGGAAAATGTCGCATACAGGTTGTTTTTGTTAGTCAAATAATATTTTATGTGTGTGAGGTGTATAAGAAACCAGTGGCGCTCCGGTTGTGACACTACAGGTCCCAGCATGCTCCAGCAGCATATGGAAAACTGATGGCCAATAACTTGCAGAGGATTAAGCTGGTCATACACTAGTGCGGTTATCGTCCTGATCATCAAATTATCGGGTGATCAAGACAAAAATTACTGTAGTGTATGGCCAGGATGGCTTTTTTAAATGCCCATTAATCGTAAACACTCTGCGATTATTTTATCATTTGACATGTTTAATTTCTATCTCCCAATATAGCGTAGTTTATGCACATCTACAGTTATTAGCCTGAGGTACCTCTCTCTCCCCCTCTATTTCCTCTTTATTCCTCTCTCTCCTCTATTCCCTCTGTATTCCTCTCCCCCCTCTATTCCCTCTGTATTCATTCCCTCTGTATTCCTCTCCCCCTCTATTCCCTCTGTATTCCTCTCCCCCTCTATTCCCTCTGTATTCCTCTCCCCCTCTATTCCCTCTGTATTCCTCTCCCCCTCTATTCCCTCTGTATTCCTCTCCCCCTCTATTCCCTCTGTATTCCTCTCCCCCTCTATTCCCTCTGTATTCCTCTCCCCCTCTATTCCCTCTGTATTCCTCTCCCCCTCTATTCCCTCTGTATTCCTCTCCCCCTCTATTCCCTCTGTATTCCTCTCCCCCTCTATTCCCTCTGTATTCCTCTCCCCCTCTATTCCCTCTGTATTCCTCTCCCCCTCTATTCCCTCTGTATTCCTCTCCCCCTCTATTCCCTCTGTATTCCTCTCCCCCTCTATTCCCTCTGTATTCCTCTCCCCCTCTATTCCCTCTGTATTCCTCTCCCCCTCTATTCCCTCTGTATTCCTCTCCCCCTCTATTCCCTCTGTATTCCTCTCCCCCTCTATTCCCTCTGTATTCCTCTCCCCCTCTATTCCCTCTGTATTCCTCTCCCCCTCTATTCCCTCTGTATTCCTCTCCCCCTCTATTCCCTCTGTATTCCTCTCCCCCTCTATTCCCTCTGTATTCCTCTCCCCCTCTATTCCCTCTGTATTCCTCTCCCCCTCTATTCCCTCTGTATTCCTCTCCCCCTCTATTCCCTCTGTATTCCTCTCCCCCTCTATTCCCTCTGTATTCCTCTCCCCCTCTATTCCCTCTGTATTCCTCTCCCCCTCTATTCCCTCTGTATTCCTCTCCCCCTCTATTCCCTCTGTATTCCTCTCCCCCTCTATTCCCTCTGTATTCCTCTCCCCCTCTATTCCCTCTGTATTCCTCTCCCCCTCTATTCCCTCTGTATTCCTCTCCCCCTCTATTCCCTCTGTATTCCTCTCCCCCTCTATTCCCTCTGTATTCCTCTCCCCCTCTATTCCCTCTGTATTCCTCTCCCCCTCTATTCCCTCTGTATTCCTCTCCCCCTCTATTCCCTCTGTATTCCTCTCCCCCTCTATTCCCTCTGTATTCCTCTCCCCCTCTATTCCCTCTGTATTCCTCTCCCCCTCTATTCCCTCTGTATTCCTCTCCCCCTCTATTCCCTCTGTATTCCTCTCCCCCTCTATTCCCTCTGTATTCCTCTCCCCCTCTATTCCCTCTGTATTCCTCTCCCCCTCTATTCCCTCTGTATTCCTCTCCCCCTCTATTCCCTCTGTATTCCTCTCCCCCTCTATTCCCTCTGTATTCCTCTCCCCCTCTATTCCCTCTGTATTCCTCTCCCCCTCTATTCCCTCTGTATTCCTCTCCCCCTCTATTCCCTCTGTATTCCTCTCCCCCCTCTATTCCCTCTGTATTCCTCTCCTCCCCCCTCTATTCCCTCTGTATTCCTCTCCTCCCCCCTCTATTCCCTCTGTATTCCTCTCCTCCCCCCTCTATTCCCTCTGTATTCCTCTCCTCCCCCCTCTATTCCCTCTGTATTCCTCTCCTCCCCCCTCTATTCCCTCTGTATTCCTCTCCTCCCCCCTCTATTCCCTCTGTATTCCTCTCCTCCCCCCTCTATTCCCTCTGTATTCCTCTCCTCCCCCCTCTATTCCCTCTGTATTCCTCTCCCCCCTCTATTCTCTCTGTGCCTCTGTACCCCTGTGCCCCTCTTGTTCTCTCTGAACCCCCCTCTATTCCTTCTGTATGCAATCAGTGCTCACACATGCAGTGACATCGGCTTCGGCGGCTGCGTCTCTCACTGACTGCTTCAGCTCTGATAGCGGTGAGTCACCACGAGAGCGCCCAAATCTAAATCCTCCCCTGGTCTGAAATGCTAACCCACAGGGAATGCTGAGAAAACAGCAGCTATATGAATGGCTGCGCTGAATGATAAACACGCCAGTGTTTACTAGAGAGCCTCCAGCATAAATGTTGCCATAATACCGGAGGAGTGTGGTGTGTGGGGGGGTTGCTGGCCATTGTTTAGTGATTAGCATATTTATTTGTACTGTTAAAATGGAGTTTTAGTCCCTCCTTGGCATTCGGTCTATGTGGGGAATCACTATTGCTTTACTGGTCTATGGAAAGTGTTAAGTGACTATAGCAGCTACTGCATCGTACCCCATAGAGCACTGTGTCTTGCTGGGTGTTTACATAACATCAGGGAGAAGTAGATTATGGCACCTGCAGTTATTAATCAGCTTTCGCTACTAGAAAATTCACATTCTGAATGATCTGTGATTCACCTACCAATCCGACCCGGCAGCCAGAGAGGGAATGTTTGTTCCTTGCATAATTCATTTGAACTGACATTACTAAAATGGGAATGTAGATGTCTGCTCGGGATACCGGCTTCACCTGACTCTGTCCCATTTTCTGTCTTCCTCTTCAAGCTGAATGTGCAGCTCTCTCTCTCTCTCCCTGTAATATCTTAAGCATGATGATAACATATTACTTCCTTCCCAAGTAGCTTTTCACTTGGTAATTCCGTACAGCTGCCTCATTAATCTCCCCTCAGCAATTCTTGTTTTAACAAGGTTCGCATAAAAAAAGCTCAACGCTAATGGTGCACAGGCAGATATGTACAGGGAGAAGGACATAAATTATCTGACTATGGTATCGTTCAATGATGGAATGTGGAGAGTCCACGCTCTGTCCTGGGTGTAAACGTGTAATACTCCTCATCTTCCAGATCAACTCCGGTGCTGGGGGTATTTTCTATTGATAGGGATATTTATGAGGCATAGAAATAGGTAAATCATTCAATCAAATGGGTTTACAGGGATAGCTCTTAGGAAGGGAAGTTTATGGCCATAGAAGGGGAGGGTTAGGGTCAGGCTGCAGGGAGGGGGTCTTAGGGTTAGATTATAGAGAAGGGAGTATTGGTGTCAGGCTAGGGAGAAGGGAGAATTAGGGTAATGGAAGGGGAGGGTGTGGGTCAGAATTGGGGTAACTGTTTGGGTTAGTTTTTACACTTGCCTATCGGAGCACCATGTTTGGCACTCTGGGGATTGATTGTTAGGCATAAGCAATCGATATCCCAACCAGTTTGAAACTGTCTAGGAGAGAACAACCCTATCAAAATAAGGCCGTTGTTAGCAGGATAAAACCCAGATAATGTGGATATATTTATATTATTACTGATATAAATCTTTGTAAGTATCTTTGGTCTCAGTTCTTCCCTCTTGTACGGTTGTTTTATTGCCCAGTAGCAATGTAACAAAGCACTGTAGGAGGCCAGTGTTGTGCTTGGCATCATAGGGAGAGGAATTAGTGTCAGAAATATGTCGCAGTTGTACTGGGTAGATCAGTGGTACTCTGCGGCATGCAGATTGCTTAGTTGTAAGTCAGTAGCAGCGATACTTACATGCCCGCCACCAGAAATCGTGGGACCCGGGCCACACAACATGATGTCACACATAGGTGGAGCACTGTGAACATGCAGAATCGATTCACAGCGGGCCGATGCGCAGGGAATTCTCCTCTGTATTCCTCTCTCCCCTCTATTGCCTCTGTATTCCTCTCCCTCCTCTATTGCCTCTGTATTCCTCCCCCCCCTCTATTGCCTCTGTATTCCTCTCCCCTCTCTATTGCCTCTGTATTCCTCTCCCCTCTCTATTACTTCTGTATTCCTCTCTCCCCTCTATTGCTTCTGTATTCCTCTCTCCCCTCTATTGCCTCTGTATTCCTCTATCCCCTCTATTGCCTCTGTATTCCTCTCTCCCCTCTATTGCCTCTGTATTCCTCTCCCCCCTCTATTGCCTCTGTATTCCTCTCCCCCCTCTATTGCCTCTGTATTCACAGCGAACTGATGCGCAGGGAAGGATTACTATTAAGAAATCCAGGGAATGACATGCTATATATACTGCATAATATATAAACCAGCTGTATTATAGTATGTGCTATAGCTACACCCCTAAGATATTGCCACATGTACTTTATGCAGTGTGCCATGTCAAGACCCCTAATATAACCCACATGTATTACATATACTGGAAGCTCCCCTTTTTAAAACCCTGTGTTTGCCATTGCTATATATATGACCTCCGAGTCTTTGTTATTGATTTTTTGTGCTGTGTGTCGTGCTATAAACCTTTTTGTTTTCTTTATTCTGTAGAAAGTGAGGGCAAGTGAGAAATCACTATGTTCCGGATTCACAGTTATTTAGTTTTCGTCTTACGTACCTTGTTTTAAGAATTGAGCTACTACGCATGTGTAGTAGCTTATTTGCGCTATCTTCGTGCCATTTCTGTACGTAGATTGCGTAAGCGCGGTCTACAGAAATGGTACGTAGATAGCGTTAATAAGATGCTATGCATGCGTAGTAGCTCAATTCTTAAAACCAGATGCGTAAGACGAAAACTAGGTAACTGTGAATCTGGACCTATGTCAGTGAATGGGCAGGGGATGGTACAGGCCAATACAGTCGAGCAGTTGTAACCTTTTTGGGGTAAATATAAAGATTTTATACATACTAAGGCACAAATAGTTCATTGTGTTTTAACTCCTTAGATAGGGTTATTAGGGACTTACAAGAGCACTGTTGTTGCTGTGTAATATGTATTTATATTAATGCTTCTGTGTATCCGTGGGGAATTATTTTACATTTGTTCCAGTCATTCCTTATTTAATGTGGCAGGAGCAGGAAATCGGCATATATTTACAGTCTGTTGCGTAGAGAATACATCAGCCTGGTCTACCAGCCAGAGTGCAGTGCTGCTCTAGTGCCTTCCATTAGTTCCCACACGCTCTCTGCTCAAGGCACCGTCATTTTTGTGCATACTGAAAGACTTCTTATATCAGAAACACAGCGGGAGCCACAGACGTCTGACATCGCCATGGACGTCACCTCGGAATCTCTCTTATGGCTTAATCTTGTTAGCCCGATTGTGAGAAGTCACTTAGCTGATTAAATATATAACCACATTTCAGAGCGGAGAGATCCCATGTATTTCTTTGTGTACAAGTAATATTCTCTCCTACCCGTTGAATACAATTGTAGGGTAATAGAGGAATTATGCACTAGCTGGAGAGACAATAAATAAATCACAATAACTCCCTTATGAAGAGAACATATTTTGATAAATCGTTTTTGTGTCGCGTTATATTTTGCCGGCTTGTTTGAATACAGTAAATAATGACTATGAGCTTTCACACACAGGGAATGAAAAATGTTTTAATACTTTAATACGGTGTTAGCCTTGATTTGGGATACTTTCTGGTACTCTTTGTACGTTTGATGTATATTTACATAGTATTGCGGAGAGCAGCATTCACATGAAAGAGATAAGAGGGTTTTCCTGCTAAATATTATCAATATCAGGGCTGTCCTTAGAATGGCTCCTGAACTGCGCAAACACCGATTGCCTGAAGCTGACTAGTTGCTTATTTAGCGGCTAATTAGTGGTAAGTGCTAACACCTTAAGCTGGCAGCTTCATTGACAGAGCCACGGTTTGTATATGAAGCTGGCGGGGAGTAGTGGTGACGGGGGTCGGCAGCAGTAACCATATCTATTGTGGCCAAGCCTTGCTGCGACTATCGTGCATCCTCATAGACAGAGCTGTGGCCCTGTGAATGAAACCGGCTGCTGGGGCATGGGCCCTGATCATACATACTAGGGGCAGTACTGATCCATGTAATATACAACTATGTGCTAAGAGATGGGCTCAGTATTGGGCCAGGCTTTTCTCTGTACCTTTAAGCCCATGACGCTTTTTATGCAGCCTTTTCACTTACATAAAAAAAAAAATGGAGTGAAAAACACAATAAATGGGGGGGGGGCAGTCTTGGAGCACGCGGATGCAGTTGTTGGTTCAATTGGCCGATTTTTCGACAGCCGACCGCTGAATTGCAGCTGAAATCGTGCGGATAACAAATATTTCTCTTTTCCTTATGATGGTTTCCAGGGGCAGCATGGTGGCTCAGTGATTAGCACTTGTGTCTGACCACTGTGGAGTTTGAGTCTGATTCTCGGACTAGGCCTTATCTGTGTGGCGTTTGTTTGTGTGTGTGTGTGTGTGTGTGTGTGTGTTAGGGAACTTAGAATGTAGCTCCAATGGGGCAGGGGCTGACGTAAATGTGAAATAATCTCTGTAAAGCGCTTCATAATCTGTATATAAAACCTGTTATAAATAAATAAAGTACCCGAAACACTGCATCTGTGTGAGAGTATTCAGAGGCTGGTCCCTGCCCTCCTCTGTGGCGTGATACTCCGAGCACTGAGCTGCTGTAATCTCTTCTGTAGCCTTCGCTGCATTTCCTAAATAATGCGTCTGATCATCATTCATGATACACGAGAAGTCATGCTTTCCTGATTTCCAATCACTTACAGCCGTTCTGAGTCATGAATACACAAGTAAGCAAGTGCCCTCTTTACATTGTAAATTAAGATCGGCAAAGTTTACTTAGAGAAATGAATTCTGCTGCTGGGATTGAGCAGTCCTTGGGATTCATTTGTTTTCTGTGACGTGTGGCCTGTACAACTGAACTGCCATTTGTTTTATTGCAAGGATACCAGGCACAGACCCATAATATAATTAACCGTGGTGCACATTGAACATCTTTATGGGCTTTTCTGAGTTCCCATCCAAAGGTCTCCTGGATAATATTTTCTGAAAAAGCCTCCTCCTAATAGATTAGAAGAGCCATTAAATTGTCCTCATCTGCTCCATCTGCTCAAACTCTAATTCAGTGGACATGATGGACATGACCTCTAGAAATACTGGTGGTATTGACTTAGTATGGATATATGTCCAGCATACAATATTCTGCAGAAAGAATCATTACTTTAACTGGCTAATAATTTAGAGTGACAGACTAGTACATAATGAAATGTGAAATTTGTTGCGTTACTTTTACATACAGCTCACTCTTTTACGATATATATTATATCCCCTCTGGAAAAGGGGCCCTGTTGCTTTCTAGAAACTAAGTCAATCATGGTCTTTAGACCTTTGTTTCTGCTTGGTATAATGAGACTTGATGATGGCGACGGTCATATTTGTGTTGGATGTGTCTTGATAGTCTGTTTTTAATATTTAGACATCTTCAAATAGAGCTGAAAATGCAAGTGTATGGACATTTTTATGTGCAAAATAAAGTAGCACTTTCTCTGTGTATTATATTATGTACTCTGAGCACGGTGGCTCAGTGATTAGCACTTGTGTCTCACAGCATTGAGGTCATGAATTCAATTCCTGAGCTACACCTTATCTATGTGGAGTGTGTATGTTCTCCCTGTGTCTGCTTGGGTTTCCTCCCACACGCCAAAAACATACTGGTAGGTTTTTTAGCTGCTGACTAAAATAACCCTAATGTGTGTGTATGTGTATGTGTTAGGGACCTTTAATATGTAGCTCCTATAGGAACCGGGACTGATGGGAATGTCTAAATGTTCTCTGTAAAGCGATGAAGGCAATTTGTGGTTCTCTATAAATAAGCATTAATAATAATAATAATAATAATCTGTGTGTTTTCATAACTTCTCTTTAATCCATATTTGCTCCCTCTGCAAACATATTTACACTGTGGCCAACGGGCATGCCTAAGAACCCACAAACACAAGCATTTGACTCCTGTACGGATTTAAACTCAAAACCAACCCATCAAATATGCAATCTAGCCTACAGTCTCTGGCCCAGTGGTTTAAAAAAAAAAAGGGGCCCCAAAAATGTGGCACAGAGAAATATACACTCCTTATCTGGCTGTTTGTCGTACCCAAGACCCCCTCGCTTCAGGGCCACAAAGCCAACCATATCGCATGCTAACTATTGTCATTCCCAGAATTCTTTATCATTATCTATTTTAATCTGTAAATTTAAATCTGCAGCAAAGTTGGATATAGATATATATATGATACTTGATACATGATACTTTATATTGCCACTTTACTACTTTGTGCAGCTAATTGTCTTTATCTCTGAATAACTTTTTCATAGACCATGCTACTTTTTCTATGTTGGATCTTGGGAAACGTCACCTTTTACACTAGCAAAGGATGCTGGGTAGATGCGTTAAAGTTATGGGGTTGAAGATGTTGGCACGCTTTATTTTGTGGAATACAGCTTTAAATTATACTGCCGTTCTGACCTTGGGGAGTTGAGATATACCATAGCATTTATGCTGATAAACAACACTTTGTAGCGTTTAAGAAATGTTTAGAGGCTTTCTAAGTGAAAGCCCCAAAGTGTGTCTGCATGAAGTGTAAATATCATACAATATTCATGCTTTCTTCAGGGACAAAATAGCCTCTTTTCTTGCTTTTAAACGATGAAAGGGCAAGCGGTTAGAGCAGGCGAGTGTTGATAAAGTCATGAACAGTCATGTTGTGGAATCCATTCAAAAATTATAACAATAAAAAAAAAATCAGAAAATGTTAAACTTTTTCTCCAGGCTAAAATAGTACTCAAGGTTGTCGGGTTCATTAGATGCATAAGATGCTTTTTGATTGGTAGCCTTCACATATACACGGTTCCTACGTCACCCCAGCCCATTGCGAGTTTTGTTTTCTGATTCCAGTTATTTAATAATTTTAGTAGTTTGATGCCATATATTTTTTTTTATTTTTATGTCTCTTGCATTAAAAATAACCCCATATCCCCCATCTTTCTCCTTAAGTAAGGAGTTTATCCAGAAGCTCTAATAAGTGTAAGATAATGCTGTATGTTTTATAAAGGGTAAGTTGCATTTTTGTTCAGCTCTAAAGGATTAGCAGGAAATGAAAAGGCCGCCCGGCACTGTCAACATAAAACATGATTTTGACTTTTGATACTTGGCTGTGAAGATCACTCGGTGAACATTTCTTATGGTAATGGCCCAAAGCTGTTTTTTCAATCAGCTTATGTAGAACATCTCCTGGTCTCTCGTGTCCAGCTTTCATCTGAGCGAGCTACAATGAAATGACCTATGCTATCACAGCTGCCTGTGGCGAAGACTGGCTCTGTTCAGAAGTGACAGCACAGAGATGTTCTAGCCTTTACAGACAATGGGCCCGATTCAGACTTCGTAACGACAGCCAGTTTCCGTACGCGGCGTGCATAAAGCTGGCTATAGGAACTTACTGCGCATGCGGGCGGCAGATGTCACTCATCGTAACGCTGATCGTATGTAACTTCTACGTAACTCCGTACAAAAGGGTGCAAGGTACGCAAGCCGCAAGCTGAAAGTACGCATTGTGGGTGGAGGGAGACATTTCAACAAGACGTTGCGTTCGCACAGAGATACGCAAGGAAAATTTAAGTTGGATTCTGAGCACATAAGTCAGCAATGTTACGTACGTGAGAAGGGAGTAACGGGGGCGCGTTATCCTTAGTAGTGCATAACGTAGGTACACTTGCATACATAAAATGATCTTAAGTCTGAATCAGGCCCAATATTCTGACAGTGAGGTTGTGTTGTGGTTTTGGTAGCTGGCTGGGATTAAACCAGGTTCCCTCTCTCTCTGATATCATACCACTGAAGCATTGGATCTATTAAACAGAGTTATGTTGATTCTTTACTAGTCTGCGACACTCTCTCTCTTTCTCTTTTTTGTTTCCAATGTGAAGGATAGCCCTCCAGGAGAAACCATGTAAGGGGCTCGATGCTTATCATATATTTGCAAATGTCCGTAACAAATCTCTGCGTTTTATTTAAGAATCAAAAGAGATGGTTAATTACTGGTTAATTGCAAGAGTGCTGGTGTGTTACGATTGTAATATGAGAGTTTGACGACGTGTTTTGACTTAGTGATCTGATAATGCTGTTTAATTCTGCTTTTATTATAAATGCCTGCATTTTTGATTGATTTAACGTTGCATCTAGTGTTAGTTATCCTTATTTACTTAGATCGCCCCCTGATCCATTATTTATTTGTTTTTCGTAGGAGGAGACCACCAAAACAAAGCTAAAGAAAATGGAGAAATTAACCAAAGCAAAAGAAGCCAAAAAAACACTCAAGAAGAACTTTAAAGTCAACACAAAGAAGATTTTTGCTGATGACGGAGAGGTGAGTTAATCTCTGTAATAGTCTCTCCCCTTCTCTCTCTCTCTCTCTCTCTCTCTCTCTCCCTCTCTCCCTCTCTACAGGCAAATGCCATTACCATTTATTGGGCCTTATAACTTACCAGGGTCCTTCACCTATGCTTCTCTCCAGGGTCATCACTCTTGCTACTTTCTAAGGGCTCTATTTATAGGCTTCATTTTTAAGTGATAGTGGCAGTTTTTACTATTTATAAATCATGCATCGTCAGTGGAAACAATAGTTTCTATGTCGATGCATGTAGCTTTCACAGTACATCGCCGGCCCATTCTTCATAATGCAGGCCAGCGCTTCGTCATATTTATACAGCCGGGAAGCTCAGGCTGGCGTTAAGAGCTGTCTGCAGGGAGTTTTTATTCACTCCCTGTGATAGTGTGGCAAACTCCGGCCCCCTCCGTCTCTGATTGTTGCAGAAGAGGGGTAAGTGCTTTTTGTTTGCAAACTCTCTGAACCTATCTGAATCTATCTATATATATTTATATATATCCAGATTGACCTAGCTAAGCTGATATTATCCTGTAAATCATTGTCTTGGTTGATTTGAAAAACTTTTTTTATTTTTCATTTTTTTGCAATTCTTTTGTGTAAAAAATGTCTTTGTAAAATTAGGTCGGTTTACCTTTAAGAGCCCTAAGCGTTAAAGTTGGGATCTATCATCCGACAATAATATCTGTCTTGTAGGGATAGATTCATAAAGATATAATCATTTTTTGTTATTTTTATCACTAGTTGTGTACTATTTGTGCTAATATAATATTATTAAATTGTATGCAAATCCTTCTGTAAATTTATATATTTTTTAGATTTAATCCAGCTTTTTTAGTTTTATATATTGTTAATTCCTTTGTTCTCAAAAATTAAAGTTCTTGTCTACTGTATGGAAACATTTTGTAAGTGTAATGCAAGTTTCTATACGGTTATTGTATTTTCAAAAAAACTATTATTATGTATTTGTGATTCCCAAAACCTCCAATTAGCCAATGAGAGCATTTAGTGGGTTATTTAGAGGGAACTATACTTTGTCTGGCACACCCCCTGACGAAGTCAATTCCGACGAAATGCGTAGGGTCGGGGCCAGATCATTGTGCCTCTGCCAGAGATCTCCCACCTCTCCACGTGCTACAGTGTTTATAAGCTTGCCTTCGGCCATCCTTCCAGGATGCTGGGATCTAGTTCAGCCGAGACACCCGCGGGAGAGGTAATATCCACATTGCTTTTTTGAATAACACTTGTGGTTCATGAATTTTGGTACGCAGATTTGTATGTCAAACTATTTATCGCTTCCTCCTATTTTTATACCATGAAGAGCTTCCTCCTATTTTTCTCTCTGTGTGTCTCTCTCTCTCTCTCTCTCTCTCTCGCATGTTATTGTACAACTGTCATATAGGTCTATATGTCTTACAGAGTGTCATTTGAATAAACATAGGAATCACAAACACACCTTTGCCAAACAACTGGATTATTATTGGTCACTTTGATCTGGCCATTTCTTCCATGCATGAATACCATTGAAATCCAGGATGTTCTCCATCAGTAAATAGAATATTCATCAAGAATACACCTAGAATATATGGCATTCTTCTAGAGTTATTGCAGCACAGGAAGTGATTGTTAGGGTGTCTGCCCCCCAGGTCTGTCTTTATCATGAGCGATAGTCTCCTTGCTGTACAGTATCTGTAGGGAGCATGGACTTGATGAGCTTCTAGGGGGGATAGTATATATTATGGTACTAATTGTGTTTTGTCCTTACTGCATTGCATTTTTTTAGCCCTGTTTTTGTCCTGGAGAGAGCTCTTTGCCCGGTGCTTAGCTCACTCTCAGGCTGGCTTCATGTATACCCCTCATGTGCCCAAGCCACTATGTAGTGAATCAGAAAGAAAATACAGCATCACAGGGGCTGAGGGAATAATGTTCTTGAGGTCAGGGCGCCCTGCTCCTGGTCCAGGACCGGCATTGACAATAACCTAACTAGAGTAATATAGAACGGCGCCTTTGTCTGGGGACATTTGTCATCTCGCAGAGCGGCACACAGCAATCCCGCAGTGTCATTTTCTGGCAATTGAGGTGGCCAGGACCATTTCACATTTTAGAAACATGATTTTGCTGACAACATCAAGATGGAAAACAAGAGCGGAGAAACACAGCAATCAGGCTGAACATCATCCTAAACGCTCCCTCTAACAGGCTGCAAAGCGGATTGTGATTTTATTCTTTTGAAGGAGCCGGGCAATAGGAAACAGGAGAAGGCACAAAGCTGCATCAATCAGCTCTGCTGCAGTCTGCCTGGCACGTTAACCCCTTGCTGCACGGCAAGCCGTATCTATCCATGGCGCATCCGTGGCTCGCTTTTGGTGTGTTTTCCTGCTACTTTCTGTAAGGCTGCTGTCTGCCAGAGCCTCGGTTATGATGGCTCTGCAGTATGCGTTATTTATATTTCCTCTTTATATCGCCTGCCAGAAAGCTTTGTTATGCTTTGCCTCTCTGCAAAATCCGCAGACACTGTGCCAGTGTGCGTCTGCCGTGCCAGGCCGCCCTCCATAGCATTGCATACACAGCAGTTGTATTTAGTTGTACAATCTCTTAGTAAATCACCATTGACTTGCTTAAAGTGCTTTATCCATAATAGACTGAGGTTTAGTGTCGGGCACTTGTGTATGTTGTTCCTGTAATATCGGATATCTTGTTGTATTCTTCAGTGTTTCTTATGCTGTTTGGTCAGTGGATGCTTAGAAATAGTGGCCCAAACACTTCCATTCATTAAAAAAAAACCCCTTTAACTCATTAAAGGATAACACTACTCTTACTTTTATAAATGAGGGACAGGGATAGGCTAATAAGCAGGGCATCCCGGAAGTATGGTGGCCAGTGGCAGGAGAGGGGTGGGCACAAGGCTTCTCACCTTTATAAATGAGTGACAGGGGGATGGGCCAATGAGCGGTGTGTCCCGGGGGTATACTGGCCAGTGGCAGGAGAGGGGGGCGGGTGCAATGCTAACACTGCTTCTCACCTTGTAGTGGCAGGAGAGGGCGGACCGCAGGTTGTGTGTATGAGGAGAGCATATAGCTGCTGAAACAATGAAAAGGGAGCAGTTGTTCTCTCTCAATTATTTTCAGCCATTTTGATGGGCTTTTTATTGATGAGGGGGAGGGGGGGTTTACAGACTTCCGCGTCTTTCCCGTTTTAGGTGCGATTGTCACAGGAATCTTAAGGTGGGGTTCGTGGATTGTAGGCCTGTGTGTCATAGGCTGAATACAGCGGGGATCTGGCATCAATACCCAGTGAGAGCAGCAGTTTTGTTAGTCTTGATCCAGTCCAACGTCACACCATATTTGATTGGATGAACTTTGGTTTTCGAGGTGTTGTCATGATGAGACTTGTGATGTCACTGCACCTGGAGGGCTGCAGCTTTCCCATTTAGAGGGCAGTACAAATTTCTATGGTGGTCTAATTGGACCTGTCCAAACTGGGGATCCATGTGTCAAGCTAATAGAAACATAGAAAGTGACGGCAGATAAGAGCCACATGGCCCATCTAGTCTGCCTATTTGTTTATTGAAAACTATACTGACCCTAGACCCTATTTACCCTCAATTTGGTTTACAATTTAGGATACCCTTATATTTATCCCAAGCATGTTTAAATTGGTCTACTGTATTGGCCTCAACCACCTCAGATGGGAGAATAGTCCATTTATCTATCACCCTTTCAGTGAAGTAATTTTTCCGCACATTTCCTTTGAATCTACCACCCTCCAGTTTATATCCATGCCCTCGTGTTCTATTACACCTTTTCTTTTGAAAAATGGTACCCTCCTCTAGCTGGTCACAACCCTTTATGTATTTGAAAGCTGCTATCATGTCCCCCTTCTCCCTTCTCTGCTCCAAGCTATATATGTTTAGTTCCTCTAGCCTTTCTTGGTATGATTTTTTACAAAGGCCATGGACCATTTTAGTTGCTCTTCTTTGCACAGTCTCTAATGTAATGTATGTATTCTGGAGATATGGCCTCCAGAACTGAACGCAGTATTCTAGGTGAGGGCGTACCAATGATTTATAAAGGGGCATCACTACTTCTCTCTTTCTGCTAATAATTCCTCTCCCTATGCAACCAAGCATCTGACTTGCCTTTCTCATTGCTTTGTTACATTGATTGGCTACCTTTAAGTCACTGGAAATAATGACTCCTAGATCCCTTTCCTCCTCGGTAGATTCTAAATTCCCTTCTAGCAATAGTTTTATTTGCGTGGCAATTATAGTTTCTGTCTTCTCCAAGCTTATTATAAGTCCATCTGTCACCTACCAAAAGCCAGCACTTTGTACCACTGCCTTGGTGATGTCCCAGATTACCTGCCTCAAGTTTTAGTAAGTTGTTTGGAATTCACACGTTCATCAAAGCCTTCTGTGTGGGGATAATGGATCCCATAGTGTCTGAGGAGAACAGTGAAAGGTATAATGCTGTTCTTACCTGTGCCATTGTGTCTGTATTATGTGATCATGGAGTGTGATTAGCCACAAGGATGCACTGTTTGTCTATGGAACGTGTTAGACCTCCCTTTGCAGCGTTTGATTTCTGATGTGTGTGTGCAGTTTTCTTGAATCAGCTGAAAACCTGTCCCTTCATTCCCCTGTGCCTCAAGCTAAATGCAGTGGAATGTAAGAACTTCTTGGAAAGCTTTTATTGTACGTGTGTAAATGATACCTTAAGTATTGCTACCTGCTATAACGAATGGGCTTCCTATACACCATGCCACCTGCATCATGCTCTTGTTCCAGAACAATGTTATGCTCTGTGTTTTTGCTGTGGTGCATTAGATGCACCTTTTCAGAGCCAGAATGTGGGTGCGGTATAAAAAATGCATAGCTACTGGGTGACCCAAGTCCTGTCTACTCTAGGGAATCCATGGGACGAAGCTGTGGTAGCAACAACATATGTGTTCCTTTAGTTATATATCCCTCTTGATGTTCTTTCACAGTTCTATATACTAATGTGAAGTACGTATGTAATAAATATCGCCTACTATAATCTATTTCACCCGATTTATTGTACAGATCACATGATAAACAAATGCAAGTTATATCTATTCGTGTATTCGCTCCCTCCTCCTAATCGTTTCAAAGTACATCACATCGGGGACCAGCTTTCGAGAATCACTCTTCTGGCTGCACCATTCCTGATGACATAATCCAATTGAAAGTCATCATTCCAGAACGGGTAGCATTTTGAATGGCCCATTGGTACCTGTTCCTGATTTGTGTTAGGTTGTGGGACAGGAAGGGTTTAAGGTTAGGCTTTGTAGGGGGAAGGGGGGAGGGTAAGGCTGCAGGACAGTAATAGTTAGAGCTAGGGCTGGGTTAGGCAGTGGAGGTCGGAGGGTTAAGGTTAGGGGAGGGTTAGGCTGTGGAGAGAGGAGGATTAAGCTGCAAGAAAGGGATGGTTAGGGTTAATGAAACCTACCGTTCTGCGTTCAGCTCTTCGAAAAAGGTGCGCTCGCAGGTGCCGTCTCTTCTATTTGCAGACTGCTGGAAAGTGATGGCAGCAGACTGTCTGGCAAACCACATCCATCACATCGCTTGATTGGACTTTTAATCATCTTACTGATCAATGATGTCACAGGTTCTAAATATAAATTGTATACTCACTGGGTACACTGGGTATACTCGGTCCCAAACGTCTGTCCTAGCATCTACTTTCAGGTCTTTGGGGGCTTTTTGCATATTCTTCTTTTTTTCCATTTTTTTATTTTATTTTTTTTAGCAGGTTATGGAAAATAAAAATGACATATCTAATTGTGTCTGTGGGGCTGATTCAGAGTTACACATCCACCTTTTTTTAGGTGGAAGTGTACAGCTCAGCTAAACCATTTTTCAAAGTAAGGTGTGTTCATTAATTAAAAAAAAAAAATTGCATGCATGGAAAATTCTTTACTTTTACACATATAACTAAAATACTGCATTAGCTTCATGATTATTCTATAAAAGAGAGTTGAGCTAAGAAACTTCACCTCCTAATTTTATTTCTGGTTTTACAATATAAATCTGCCTCCCCTTGCAGCTCAGCATGGTATTGCTCAGGTCTACACTTCCACCTAAAAAAAGGTGGATGTGTAACTCTGAATCAGCCCCACTATCTCCTAACAGGGTAATGGACAACACGGTCGCAGAATGGACACTATGCAGCAGCCTGTTATGTTGATGGGCGGCATCCTCCGTGAATGTGCAGCGCGGTCGCTATTCTCTGCATGCGCAGGATGAAGGAAACACTGGATTGCACCTCCTCTAGCCATAGTGTTGACGTCACCCTTGGTAATAGCTTACACGTACAGTGCAGCGTACTACATGCCTTTAAGCAATTAACAGATTGATGTACATTACATATTAACAATGGACCATTTTTAGCATCACACGAAGACACGTGCAGTTTTACACCTTAGTAAATGTAATAACTTGTTGTTGGCTGCAGGTAAGAAGAGCAGCTCAGATTATTTGGCAATGAGATGAAGATGGAAAATATTTTTTATGTTCTTATACACAGAACTCTATCCTCTATAAGCAGTTGTCGTACATTGGCATTACAACATGAAGTTTGATTATATATATTTTTTTATTAGGAATCCTTTAAAGCACCTTTTAAGTAGCATGTGAGTAGGTGTGATCAGCAAGGTAGTGGATTTTATTCATTCTCTTATTTGGTGATATCCATGGAAGTGTATTTATAATTCAGAGAATTATTATTTTTGAAAAATCACATTATTTTAACATGCTTCGGGCCGTGTGTCTGGAAGCCAGGAGAGATAAAAATGTAATAGAGTTGGCCCCTAACCAAAACCATTTTATTGCTCCATGCAAGGCAGATGGGTTTAGTAATGCGACGAGGTTGCAGAAAGGTAATAGCTTTTCCCAGAGGAAGAATTTAGTTTTCAAAGTTTTTCTTGAGTCCATAAACTTAAATAAAAGTGATGGCAAAGCTTCATAATGATTATATTATACAGAAGAGGATACGTTACAGTAGTGTTTACCTAAGCAGAAATGTGCAGCTGTAGTACTTTAATTGTGTAGATAATATTATTGCATTTTTATTAACTAAATGATAACCGCCCACAGCCAACCTTCTCTCTCTCTCATTTGCTGTCTCTCTTTCTCGCTCGCTCGCTCCCTCTCTCTCTCTCGCTCGCTCTCTCTCTCTTTTTCTCCCTCTCTCTTTTTCTCCCTCTCTTTCTCTCTCTCTCTCTTTCTCTCCCTCTCCCACACTCTCACTCGCTGTCTCTCTCTCTCCCTCTCTTTCTCTCCCTCTCCCTCTCTCAGGGTAGAATAAAGCCACTTTCCAATCCATTTGCTGTGGTTGTAAAATGTAACAGTGATATGTAATACATGGTAGAAAATGAAAAGAAAAAATGCACCTTCAAAGCACAAATACAAATGAACACAGGAAGAGAGAGCACAGCAGTTGATGAAATAATATACAACACAAGCAATAATAAGCAATAATAAGCAGTTGTATCAGGGAAGGTGGGGAGCAGATATTGGTTATATCACCAGAACACCACAGTAAGCTCGCCTGGCCGGGCTAGAGCGTCCTGGATAGTTGTGGCGTCTGGTCATGTGTCTGGCACTCACTCACTCACTCATACACTCACTCACTCATACACTCACTCACACATACATTCACTCACACATACATACACACACACACACACACATACATACACACACACACACACACACAACCACACCCACACACACACACACACACACACACACACACACACACACTGACTCATACACACTCATACACACTCATACACACTCATACACACTCATACACACTCATACACACTCATGCACACTCATGCACACTCATGCACACTCATGCACACTCATGCACACTCACGCACACACTCACACACACTCACTCACACACACTCACACACACTCACTCACACACACTCACACACACTCACTCATACACACTCACGCACACACTCATACACACTCACGCACACACTCATACACACTCACGCACACACTCATACACACTCACGCACACACTCATACACACTCACGCACACACTCACTCATACTCACTCACTCACTCATACTCACTCACTCACTCATACTCACTCATACTCACTCACTCACTCACTCATACTCACTCATACTCACTCACTCACTCACTCATACTCACTCATACTCACTCACTCACTCATACTCACTCACTCATACTCACTCACTCACTCACTCACTCATACACTCACTCATACACTCACTCATACACTCACTCATACACTCGCTCATACACTCGCTCACACACTCGCTCACACACTCGCTCACACACTCGCTCACACACACATACACTCGCTCACACATACATACACTCACACACTCATACATACACTCACACACTCATACATACACTCACACACTCATACATACACTCACACACTCACTCACTCATACACTCACACACTCACACACTCACTCACTCATACACTCACACACTCACACACACACACTCACACACACTCATACACTCACACACACTCATACACTCACACACACTCATACACTCACACACTCACACACACTCATACACTCATACACTCACACACTCACACACACTCATACACTCACACACACTCATACACTCACACACACACTTACACACCAAGTATTCTTTGTAAATCTATTAATGAATGTTGAGATTGAGATTTACTGTACAGTTTTGGTTGACCTCTTTCCTGTTCTGTGTGATGCAGGTGATACAACAGTGGCCACAGGTCCAGAAATCCGCAGTGGAATATCCAGAGGATGTGGAGGAGGAGGAGGAGGATCAAAGTGGTATTAATTTGGAAAAGGCAAAACAGCGGATGAACGAGGAAGACAAATTCGACAAAGAAGCCTATAGGAAAAAAATCAAGGAGAAACACAGGGTAAGAGTCTTTAGTTAGTTAAGTTGTATAAGCTGCTGTTTGGTTGCCTTTTTATTTATTTTTGGAGCACCAAGTGAGAATTGTATTGTCTATAACTTTTGTTATCACCATTTATGAATATATTCTCAGACAACTTTGACACACGGGGAGCATAGTGGCTCAGTAAGAAGTGTGACACAAGGGGGGCAGCTCGGTTGCTCAGTGAGAAATGTGACACGTGGAAGGAGCACGGTGGCTCAGTGAGAAGCGTGGCACATGGGTTAGGGGGGCAGCACAGTGGCTCAGTGAGTAGCACTGAGGTCATGAGTTTGATCAGACTAGACCTTATCTATGTGGTGTTTGTTTGTTCTCAAACT
>WWET01003605.1:113350-125189 GCA_011038615.1 Limnodynastes dumerilii
AAAGAATTAAAAAAAATCTATAGAAGAAAAAAACACATGAAGATGTGCTGCAAAATACTGATCTTTCAGGTTGGGTTAATAGCTGCTTTGTCTTACAGTAAAGGTCTTGAGAGATAATGACATAGGACCATATTCACAATTAAGAGCGAGTTAGGTGCGGACAGATCCCGTACTGCCCCTCAACCCACCCTCATTTTTCAGGAACCTTATGGCACTTAAGATTGGCGTAGGGCTTCCTTAAGTAACCGTGCATATCCCGCCTCCCCCCCGCTCTCCCCGGCTAATCTAAATCCCTTCCCCCTCCCACTTCTACCAAAGCAAACCCCGAAGCAGCATTACGCCGCCTCTTTTTACTGAAACTACTCTGTATGGTCTTTAAAGACAATCTGCGTACCTAACTGGTACGTAAATTGCATAAAGGACCTACTATGCACGCATAGTAGATTATTTACTAAATATCCGCACCTAAGAAGCTTCTGGTTCTTAGGTATGAATACGGTCTAATATCCACGCATCATACTGGCAAACCATCCCTGTTCTTTAGCTCCTACTATTTGTTTGGACTGGAGCATAACAAAAAATGAAAGGCACACAGGTACACACCTACTTCATTGGCTTTTGCATTGCTGACAAATAGTTATGTTTTAAATATATTAAAGGGGAAATTCAACTTAAAAAATAAATAAATGTATGAAACCACTGGAAACTGTTTACATGTCTTTAGGAGTTTTACAGAATATTTAATGAATTTGATATTATTTTCTGTGCCATTGACATAACTCTTGTGTTGGTGCCGGGGACACTGTAATCTGTCACTTCTTCTACCTCTGTACCCTAAGGTCAATACCCTGGGTCTTCCCTCTCCTGTTCATGTGTGTTATGGCCCCTGATCTGGACCTGTAAGAGCACAGCAGTGTTGTTGGCCCCTCTGAATTCTCATCCTTCGCTATGTAATGATACTGGCGTGTTTTACGCTATGTACTGTGCAATGTACACACTTCTTTATATATCCTATGTTATTTTGAGTAGTACAATAGTAACATTCATTTCAATTACAGGAAAGAAGACTGAAGGAGAAGGAAGCTAGAAGGGCAGCAAGCAAGAAAGGGAAGGAGGTAAGAACATGGTTCCTGAATGCCATGCCAATCAGGCCACTTATAAAACGATTGGTCCTATGCTTAGCATGGAAACTACAGCCAATGTCAGCCTTCTATATGTTATACCAGGTATCCTCTCTAAATCCATGTCCTGTCTCCCCCTGTGGTGTTACGTCATCCTCCGAATGAAGTGTGTTTTCTGCACGCATGGAGTTTCAGAATTCCACATGCAAGAGACTAGTGCACTCCTATGAGTGGGAACTTTAGATGAAGCCTGGCCAAATCCATGTTGACCTGTTTTATGTTCCTCGTATTTACACAGTGGTCACTTTCGGTCCTCGGCTGCACCTTTTGCATTGATATATGCACGTTTCATATAATTGAATTGAAGTGCGTGTTAATATTATTTTCTTTTGGGAGCCTCCTGAGTACACAAGTTGCAACACAGATAGGGAGCTACCTACAGGAGGTGCCTTGATGCTCGGCAGCTGAGCATAACCCAATATACTGGTTAAAAAGCAGATGGAGAAAAGAATAGTAAGAGTACAATTGCTTCATTTCATTGTTTCGTCAGCGATACACTCTCCTTACACTCGCCTCCGGCGGCCACCCTCCTCCCGCCACTGGTCAGCGTAACGCCCAGGACGTCACACTCATTGGCCCAGTCCCCTGTCGCTCATTTGGCCTTTTCCAGGTTTCAGCTATGCCTAGGCTGTTGGAGCATGCTGGTCGTTGTAGTTTCTCATCACCCAGAGTGCCAAAGCTTTGTCTGTATCTGCTGTTGACAAATGGCAACTTGTACCAATTCACTTTCTTGCGCCCTATGCCGACCTCCTTAAACATATCCTGTTTCTTGGCATTAATAGATTAATAAGCTGTGAGGCGGTACCAGTAGATGTCACTAATGAATGGTGACGGGATGTGATTACCAGTGTTTTTTTTTTTCATGTTTTCCTTTGCAGAAGATCTTTCCTTTATTCTCATTAAGGATTAGACCCTTTTCTTGTAAGCCCTTTCTCCCTGCCCATAATGCTATGAACAATGCTGGAATAATTATCTATGCAATTCTGTTGAAATGGGAAATAATTAGGCTATCGTAAGAGATAGAAAAGACTTGTTCAACTTACTATTAAGAAGCACTTTGTCTTGTTATAAAGGATGTGAAATGTGGTCTTATGTAGCTTGGCAATGCCGTCAGCGAGACGATTTATATAATGTTTCATAATTTCACAAGAACAGAACAGAATATTTTGCCCTCACAAAGCATTGGAATTGTGTTCATTAATGTGTCTAAGCTTCCCTGCAGCGTAGTCTTCTATATACTTAAATGAGTTTTTGGCTTACCATTGAAGGCCAATGTAATTTCCTGAGCAGAATCTCTTCTAAACTCTGCAGGCCAGTTTCAAATGAAGGAAAACCCGTCACGTTACAGGAAACGTGTACATGTCCACTCGCTTAGTCTATATAAGGCGTAGGAAGTGCAGGTAGGGCACGCAGTAGACACATTACCTCTCAGATACAGGAAGTGCAGATAGGGCAGGCAGTAGAGGACACATTACCTCTCAGATACAGGAAGTGCAGTTAGGGCAGGCAGTAGGGACACATTACCTCTCAGATACAGGAAGTGCAGATAGGGCAGGCAGTAGGGACACATTACCTCTCAGATACAGGAAGTGCAGGTAGGGCAGGCAGTAGAGGACACCATACTGCTCATGGACAGGAAGTGTATAAAGAGCAGGAAACAGAGCACAAGTTACACTTCTCATTAAGAAATGGAATGAAAACTAAGCAAGTTCACATTCTCAGAGATTGGATTGGTGAAGTTTCACTTTTCTCTTAAGGACAGTACAGTGTATCAGTGAGTAGCAGTTGTGCCTCAGCGCTGAGGTCATGAGTTAAATTCCCGGACTAGGCCTTATTTGTATGTTCTCCTTGTGTCTGTGTGGGTTTCCTCCGGGTGCTCTGGTTTCCTCCCACATGCCAAAGACATGTTGGTAGGTTAATTGACTGGTGACTAAATTACCCTATTCTCTGTGTATATATGCGTTGGTATGTAGCTTCAATAGGGACAGGGACTGAATGTCTAATGTTCTCTAAGCGCTGCGGACAATTTGTGACACTTTATAAATAAGCGTTAATAATAATAATATATCTTTTCCTATGCCCCCATCCTGTCAGCCCACTTTCAGGTTACCAATCCCCCACTGGAGCCAAACTGGAACAAAGAAGACACCGGCTGTATAAGAGGATGCCCACCTCCGGTTCCCGGTGTCTTCTTTTTTTTTCCTGTGTGGAGTCGGAAAGGAGTTGGTAGTTAAAAAGTTCTTACCTGGGTCCCCGACGGTGAAAAACCTGTAGTTGCCTCCCAGCCGATGCACGTGCAGCAGGGGGAGGGGAGAGATGTTGGTCTGCCTCTATCGTGTGTGGGAGCACAGGCGGAGGGGAGAGGTGTTGGTCGGCCTCTATCGTGTGTGGGAGCACGTGAGCTTCTATACCCACCCCTATTATACCGAGGGCGCGTAAGGAGCAGGCACTGTGTTATGGTGATGTCCCTGCTTCAGAGTGCAGCCATTTTCTTGCAGCCCGTTCCGTCTGCAGTAAGACAGACGGGAAAGGTCGCGCTGACGTCATACAAGGCGACTATTTCAACCACCGCTGCACATGGCTACTGGTCTCAAGTTTGGAATTTTCTATTCTGCAGTAACTAGATTAAGGTATTCCTTCTGCTTTTATACTAAGTTTATGCTTCTGGATTATAGTGCCTTATGTGACTAGGAACTGTTTGCTTGATTCCAGTTACTGTTTCTCCCACTACATTGTACTACACTGTACTAACTATTATACCTAACATCATGTTGGTTAATACCGCAGGGATGACAAACGGCCACAACCAAGAAAGTCGGGGTAAGCCCTTATATATTTTTTATTTTTTGTCTTTTCTCATACTAAAATTAGTTAGTTTAGTTAGTTAGTTAGCAATGTCTTATCTTACAGATAAAGTCCCTGAAAGCTAAACACAAGAAGAAGCACTTGGCAAAATGTTCTCTTTGTGATGCCCAATTGTCAGAAAATGATAAAGGGTTAACTTGTAAAGACTGTAATACTAAGCAAAAGCCGTCATCGTCACAGATGCTAGAACTTATTAATTTGATGAAAGCCTCCCTGGTAGATACTTTTTGTGACGGAGGATTTGAAAAAAGTTTCACTTAAGAGGCCTAGGCCAATTGTAAGTGATGTTTCCAATGTATCTGAACCAGAGCAAGGGGAGTATGTGTCAGATGCTTCTAATGAGTCGGATCACACCAAGTCTCAACAGGAAGATTCCTTTGATCCCGAGTTGGTTGAAAGTTTACTAAAACTTATTCATAAAGCTCTTAAACTAGATGAGGATAAACAAGAATCTAATTTACAGGATCTATTATTCATAGAATCTAAGAAAAAGGGGAGAGTGTTTCCACTGTCAAGTGCTTAAAGAAATGGTATTCGAGGAGTGGAAGCAACCGGACAAACAAATCTCTTCTACAAATCGTTTGAGCAAAATCTACCCCTTCTCTCCTGAGGACACCAAGAAATGGGAGGAGGCCCTAAAAGTCGACGCAGCCGTCTCCAGACTTTCAAAGAAAACAACGCTTCCCCTGGATGATATATCTGCGTTTAAAGACGCAATGTAAAATTAGATGGAGGTAGGCCTCAAAAAACAGCATTCTTTGTCGGGCGCATAGTTAAAAACAGCAGCAGCTGCTGCCATTACAGCCAGAGTGGCGAGAAGTTGGTGTGGTTCCCTAGAAATGGATATTGTGAATGGCATTATGAGAGAAGAACTACTTAAGCAAGTACAAAATATTCAACTTGCCATGGAGTTTTTGTGCCAAGCGTCACTGGACTCTGAAATTGGCAGCAAGCACTGGTGCTACGTCGGCTGTGGTGAGAAGAGCTCTGTGGTTGAAACCCTGGCTGGCGGACACCCAGTCCAAAAACAAGCTTCTGACGCTACCTTTTTTTGGGAGATTTTTTTTATTTGGTTCGAACCTCGACGATATAATATCCAAATCTTCAGGAGGTAAATCAGCCTGGCTTCCCTAGGAAAAATCAAAAAGAGCCTACCAGAATAGATCAACAAGAGGTAACTTCGCTGATTATAAGGAAGCAAAACTATACCGACCTGGCAGAGTCTACAGAAGAGGTCAGCACTTTGTATCCAGAGCCAATTTTCATGGGCAAAGGGGAAGGGACATTAGGTCCACCCTTAAGTATGTGGCCCAATGATGCCCTGCCAGCCAGCTCGATTTTTTTTTTTAAAGTGAGAAAACCAAGCGGAGGATATCGCACCATACTAGATCTCCGGAATCTCAACAAGTTTATAATGGTACAGTTCTTCATAATGGAGTCTGTGAATACAGTATTAATGAACCTACGTTAAGGCACGTTCGTGACAACTATCGACCTCAAAGACACATCTTCACATCCCAATTTTCACAAGCCATCAAAAGTTTCTAAGGTTTATGATTTTCGGAAGACGTTTCCAGTTTAAATCCCTCCCCTTTGGGCTGGCCACGTCCCCGAGGACGCTTTCAAAAGTTCTAATTGTGTTAATAGAGTTGCTGAGATTACTGGGTATGCTACTGTGGCCGTACCTAGACGACCTTCTAATAGCAGCGGACTCAGCAGTGCAAGCTCATCTATTCTCGACTACAGTCATAAGTACGCTGGAAGCCCATGGGTGGCTTATCAACGTAGAAAAGAGTCATCTTACTCCTACCACGCAAATAAAATACCTAGGAGTATTAATAAATACAGAGATAATGACAGCGAGCTTGACGGCAGAAAGAATCATTAAGATGACTTCAGAGATGAGGAAATTACAGAGCAAGCGTCGGGTACAGTACTCTCTCACCAGAAGTGAGAAGATCCTTCAACTTGTGGCTAGACGAGAGGAGGCTGCAAATAGGGAAGTCTTTTCAGCCAGCATCTCCACTAGTGGTGACAATGGATGCAAACGCTTCAGGATGGGGAGCAGTTTGCATTCACAAAATAATTCAAGGGACCTGGCCCAGAAGTGTACTTCAGTCTCATTCCAATGTGAAGGAGATGAAAGCAGTTGCTCAAGCTCTCAAGCGTCTACTGACTCAGGTGAAAGGACGTTCAGTGACAATTCAGACAGACAACAAATCAGTTGTCTCGTATATAAACAGGCAAGGGGGAACAAGGAGTTCCGCTCTAAGGTTAGAGACCAGGCAATTGATGGTCTGGGCAGAGAAGTATCTGCTAGACCTCAAGGCAGTGTACATCGCAGGGAAGGACAATGTCGCTGCAGACTTTCTCAGTCGCCATATGATAAACCAATCAGAGTGGCAGCTGAATAAGGAGGTGTTTCGTCACCTGGCAAACAAATGGGGCGAGCCGCATCTGGGTGCGTTACTTCTCCCTTTATATCATAAGCTTTAATGATGCAGGATCTTATCCATCTAGCTAAAGTACTCCTGGAGGCTGGGTTTCCCTTCCTAGCTCCTTCTGACAAGATAAATAACTGGTCGCACTTTCTAAATTCTTTGTTCCTGTCTGGTTCCAGTGGGGGATTGGTAACCCGGAAGTGTGCTGACATGATGGAGTTGAAGAAACCATATTAACAGGTGAATAATCTATAGTTTTCTGTTCATCACATGGTAAATGCATCAAACGAAGATGCCCCTACTAACTTTTTATATGTACCTTATTGAAATGCCATTATTTTAGTGCAAAATTTGACTCCATCAACCTGAGAGGCACATTACTGCAAATAATGACCACGGCAAGTGGGAAAAATAGGTAGATGTAGAAAAACTTATGTAAAAAAAAAAACAAAAAACAGCCGAAATGCTGGAGTAAAACAGTTACTTAGAGATGTTGGTCCAGATTCACAGTTCCGGAGTTTTTGTCTTACGTACGTTGTCTTAGACCGCGCTTACGCAATCTACGTACAGAAATGGTACGTAGATAGCGTAAATAAACTACTAAGCATGCGTAGTAGCTCAATTCGTAAAACAATGTACGTAACTGTGAATCCGGACCGTTAAGAGTGAATCTATTTTTTGCAACGTAGATTGCGTATACGCAATCTATGTTGCAAAAAGTAACGTAGATGTCATAACACAATTACTGCGCATGCGCAGTAGTTCATATCGGTAAACTCCGGCCGCATATGCAATGCGGCCGGAGGTCTGAATACGGCCCGGCAGCATCAGTGTTTATTGACTGTTACATTATCAGTTAATAAACACTTTCAGTATTATTGTGAAGACTGTGAGTAGGAGATCCGCCGACTTCATCTCTATAGCAAAGCTAACATGAGACCAAAGTGTATTTTTCATTTGTCTCCATTATTGAAGTCCTGTTGTCTTAGATAGCTGCCAGTCTATGATCACATCATGGGCTTTATCAAACTGGTCCTCTGTCCATGGTGCTCAGTGCACGGAAATAGGACACAATTTCTCATTTCTGTCATCATACTGCAATGACTTCTGGAACGGAGTCAGCATCAGGGAGATTGCCATACGTTTCAGGGTGTCAGGGAGATCAAACTCTCTTCAGGGAGTCTCACTGATATTTCGGGAGAGTTGGCAAGTGTATCTTGGATCTTCATAAGTTCTAACCATGTTTCCTATTTAGATCGGATCCTCCTCCACTGTCCTAAATCACTGAGCTGAAATAATACACTATGTAACCCTCCTGGCTTATCCAGGCAGTCACAGCCTCTGATGGGACCCATCCCTGACTCTCCCCAGTAGTTATACCCAGTGCATCCATCCACAACATTAAGGATGTTCAGAGTGACAAAGGACAGGTTGATTATAGGAGTGCTTGATGATTTCTCGCCTCTGACATGAGGCATGGAAATGTATTACGGACACAATTCCTGTGTCTCCACCATTGAAACCAAGGGTGTATTTATTTGGGATTTTATTGATGGTCTTGACCAGCTTCACTTCTAAATATATACTCAGTCTTATTGCTGGATCCTGGATGGCGTCTGACCCTCTGCATCTCAAAGTGGGAAGCTCTGGTCAATAATAGATAAGTGGGATAGCCTCCTATCTGAAGTGGTTGAGGTAACACAGTAGCACAGTGTAAACCTTCTTGGGATAATTATAAGGGTATCCTAAATCTCAAACTAAATTGAGGGTAAATAGGGTCTAGGGTCAGTATAGTTTTATATAAACTGGACAGACTGGATGGGCCCTGTGGCTCTTATCTGCCGTCACTTTCTATGTTTCTATGTAATAACTTAGCCAAGGATGGTATATTTACTCACATAGAAAGGCACTACACAAACATCATAAATTGTGGTGTTGCGATTATTCCTCCCCTTATGGGATTAACTTAAGCATCATAAATAACACTCATGGTTGTTACTGCCTGTGCTTTCCCCTTGTGGGCCATCCAGCCACTTGTTGTTTCTATCCTCTGTCTCTTATCAGAGGAATATGTCCTTATATTGGTCTTATGCTCTAATCATTATGCACATTCATTGACCTTATACATAATTAGGAATTTGTATTCTTCCCAGTATGTGATCAATGATTTTGTATTTTTTCTTGATGGCCTACACACCACTGCCTTGTTTTATGATATAAAATCAATACAAAGGCTGTTCAGACTGAAAAGCTGCATTGGACCCATGCCATCGCTCCGGTGCCATCAGAATGTATGTGCTATGGCTCCATGCTGGGCACAGTTGAGTACAGTGGAAGTTTTAATGGGGCTCTAACCTGAACATGTTTTTCTCTTTACACCTGTAGGTCTCGCACTCCAGGGGCCAGATTTACGAAGTGCGTTTTGGTAAAGTGGAGATGTTGCCCATAGCAACTAATCAGATTCTAGCTCTCAGTTTTCATATTACATACAAGAGAATGTCAGCTAGAATCTGATTGGTTGCTATGGGCAACATCTCCACTTTTCCAAACCCGCAGCTTAGTAAATCTGGGGTGTGGGTCCCCGCTTAGGAGGCTTTCAAACTAGCTGGGATTTCGATTGCATTAGCCTCGATGAGCCATAGCAATCAATCCATGGAGCACCAAACTTTCGGTGCTCCGAAAGGTAAGGGGAAAAAAAAGAACCCCAAACATCCCCCTAATTCTAACCCTAACCCTCCCTTCCCCGCATCCTGACCCCAACCCACCATCTCCCCCAGCTTGACCCTAACCCTCCCTACCCGGCACCCTGGAGAGGTTACTCACCTTTCCCTGTGGTAGTGGCGGTGGAGGGATGGCAGCGGTATTTCGGAATGAGAATGGGTTAGTATGGCGATCGAAACATTCAGAATTTTTTTTTTATAAACTGTGGAGTATTCGAAATAGTGACATCCGAAAACGAACTTTTGAATGTCCCTATTTGGGAAATCAGAAGTTCTACCTGCAGTCTGCAGCTGGCCCCAGCTGTTGTGAAACTACATGTTCCACAATGCTTTGCCAAGTATTAACACTGCCTTTGCTGTTGTAGTTTCACAACACCTGTCGTGCCCAAGGTTGCCTGTGACTGCCGTTTGTATTTACCTGTTGAGCTTAATATCCTTTTCCCGCTTACTATCTGGATGTTACCCACCAAACACTCTGGAGCTGATCCAGACCTCCGTGCATTTTCTGGAGTAAGTCTGCATGAGAGAGGGCAGTAAACTCTCCTGTCACTCCCCTCTTGCTTGTCGAGTACTGAATGCAGATCTGCCCACCGCCATCCACTTACCTTCATCTTCATAAACGCCTCTGCAAGCGGCATCCCAGACTCTATCCATTGCCAGAGCAGTGTCAACCCCTCAGTCCCTCTCCTGTGGAAAACGTCTCCTTTATAGTCTCACCCTGCGGTCAGAGTGTGATGAAGAACGCGTACCTGGTAATAAAGTTGATGTGTGGCATGCAGCTAGTAATGTAAGACGTATTACTGCAAGTCTCATCCCATTGGTTTTAAGTACTTGGAAGGACATGTTTGTAGAACTTCTATATAGTTCAGCTGGTACAAAATATGTGCTCTGACACCCAAAGATACTTAATAGTGTCACTGTGTCCCCATGATAAAAACCAATTTGTCACCGCGTTGTCACCCTGTGAAATTGTTGATGAACTTCTTGCAGATGTTGTGGGTTTTTTCTCCAGCGACTGAACAGAATCTCAGAGTCCATTTTCGGCTTCTTTTTATGACATGAGGTGCAGTGATGCATTTCATCCACTAACGTCTTGCAGAGCGTTTAATCAAACTACAGATGTAACACGTAGTCTCTTGTTTAACAAAGACACTAATTCTTGATGTCATCCCCAAACATTTAACAAAGAGCTCTCTTTTTAAGTACGCTATCTTCAAAGTACTTCCTTTTGTCAGCCATGAATGTGTAACTCTGTGTAATTACCTGCAGGCTGAACAAGGATGTGTCTCGGCGTTCTATTCATTGCTATATTTTTTTTAATCTTCTGCTATGTCCAAGGTCACCTATCACTCAGACTCCTTTCAGTTGTCCGAAACATAGCTTATACTTTACCAGATGTGCCAGGAATGTCAGTGGTTGACCGGTAAATTAGTCTGGGGAGAGGGCGGATGCTCCGTTTTACACCCCTGTGCACAGCATCCGGTTTAACAGCAAATCTAATGCTGTTTACAGAGTGTTCAGGTTTTTTTTTTGTAACCTCTTGTCCCTACCACCTGTGGAGCAAAAAACACCCATGGCCAGGGAGGTTGTACACCTACCCTTCCTCTATGTAATGTAAAGGTATTCGCCTCTATGAAACCAGGGAGAGGAATGAGGAAAACATACCCACAGGCAGGGATGTTGTAGACGGACCCTTCTGATATGTAATGTAAAGGTATTCGCCTCTATAAAACCAGGGAAAGGAAGGGGAAAAACATACCCACACAAAAAAAGGACCAGACCCAAGTTTGCGATACCTGACTTCTATTTGCTAGGTGATCCGTCCAATGGGCCGTCACTTCTGAGCCACATTCCTAACCCCCCCCCGCCAAGATGATGGAGAGTTGGTGGCAGGAGATATTTCATTTCACCTGTCAGTGTTAGTCACACAGTCGTTTACTTAACCCTTTCCAGTAGTTGAGAAATGTATGTAGACATTGGCAGAGTTTCATTGTGATCCGTTTGGCAAATACACGTTCTGTACTCTGGATTGTTGCCACAAATGAGTAAAGGTCACGGTCACCTGTCAAAGAAATGTTCTTGCCAAAAACCACATCCTTTATCAGAGCGCTGCAAGTGTTCGTCTGCTCCCTGCCGGCCCCCGGTAACTAGCTGGAGATCGGAGAACAGATGTGGACAGTGGTTCTAGGATGCCAATCCTATTCTGTTGCCTTGGAAACCTCCAAATGTAACATTTACTAAAAAATGTTAATTAAACTCACCAGGATTAAAGTCTTTGTGATTTTTTTTTTTGTTTATTTTTTTTTCTTCCTCTGGTTTTATAGTGGTGTCTAACTTCTTATGGTGTATAGAGTGTCTACAAGTTCCTGCCTGGATCGTCTAGTGGATGACAAGCCGCTGTCCTAGGATTTGTTCCAGAAATGTAACTGCAGCATCATCCCCCTGATAGATCAGACACTTCTCTAAGTGCCATATTTACTAAGCTGCGGGTTTGGAAAAGGGGTGATGTTGCCCGTGGCAACCAATCAGATTCTAGCTCTCACTTTTCTATTACATACTACAGAATGTCAATGTCTACAATCTGATTGGTTGCTATGGGCAACATCTCCACTTTTCCAAACCCGCAGCTTAG
>WWET01003605.1:126005-136325 GCA_011038615.1 Limnodynastes dumerilii
TGAACTTAGTTACTCCTGGGCTAAACCATGTTGATTGCAGGGGAGTCATATTTCATCTGTTGCAAACAGTATTAGAGTTGAGAGGTGATGTTTCCTATCCCAAGTCTAAATAACAGTGTGATAGTAAAGCTGGTCAGTGTCTGTGTGCAGTAAGCAATTCAAAGATATATCCCTGCATGCAAAGAATACAATTAAATTGTATTGTGTATATATATCCTAATTCAGCTACTGCAACATACTTCAAAGGTCATCCAAGTGTTTAATCTTTAAACTGCCTAATTTTGCTGATCGGCGATGGAACAATGTTAGAAGATGGAAAGCACAGATCTGTTGGTAATTTGTGTAAGGTGTGTAGGTAATTCGCTGTGCTGATCGTTGTTAGTGAAATCATTTCATGTGACACAGTATTGTATCATGTAAATGGATTTTTTGGGAGTCTCTAATTTTTATGGTCAGTGATGTTGATGACGAAATCTTCAGTGTGTACTGACACGTCCTCTTCAGTGCAGCTCTTCCCCTTTCATTTCCTGCGCAGAAACGCCTTTTGTGGGCGTGTATATTGTTGCAGCAGAGGGTAATGGGAAGAGTCTGAAAACTCCTTACTGTCACAAAGTGTAGGGTGTAGGTCAGGGCTTCATACCCTGAGCGCTGTCTTTTGAAAATGTCGCTTCGCTAGAAACAACGCCAGTGTCGTTTTATAGGACACCCTATTCCAAGCATCTGCTGAGGGATGAAGTTGCAGCTTAGAATGCTTTATTTCAGCTTTATCAGTGTCTGAAATAGTTGTAATAAAGAACATTTTCTATTGGAAATAGGTATTATGTTGATTGACCTTATTTTGACAATTGCCGGTTCCCAGTAACGGAAAGGTTAGAATTAGGCGGCAGGGCAGGGAGGGTTAAAGATAGGCTGATAAGAGGGAGAAATAAAGAGTTAGGCTGCCAACCTAATGCTGAATAATATGCTGAAAAACGACAAGGAAACTGGGTCTCTTTTTAATGCAGATCAGCAGCCTTTATTTACACTAATGAACTGTGAAAGCAATTTCTATTTTTCTCTTTTATGCTACCAGTCTTATTCTTTCTGGTTTTGGCTCTTACCTCGCGCTACATATGATTTTTGTCTAAATTGGGAGAATTATGCTGAAGAATGAATTTATGAGCAGATAAGCACTACGTTTGGCTCTCCTGACTGCGACGCTATCAGCCAAAAACACATTTATTTTAGCTTTGGATATTCTGCAGTGATTACGAGAATTAAAATGTAGCAAGCGGGCCTCGGCAGGCATATTAACCATTCTTGTGTGTACTTGGGCAATTTTCCCTCTTTGTAAAGGTAATCGATGATACCAATTAAATTTAACCATGAAAACGTAGTAAATGAGTGAATTAAGCCCATTTTACTTGGTTCTTTTACTTTGTGTGTGATGCTGTACATACCTGTATAAAAGGGTGTAGGTCATCACCTTTTCCTAATCTCTGATCTCTCCGTTCCAAACTGGCTTGGAATTCAGTTGCTTTTGCCTCGCAGATGCAAAGTAACCAATCAGATTCTAGATGTCATTTAACTGTTTTATATTCGAGAATGTCAGCTAGAATCTGATTGGTAACATCTTCACTTTTCCAGACCCACAGCTTAGTAAATCTTAGACTTAGCCCTTAGACTTACCTTTTGGAGATCCGTGTTCTAGCTGACATTCTCTAGTATGTAATACTTAAATGAACGCTAGAATCTGATTGGTTGCCATGGGCAACATTTCCAAGCCCGCAGCTTAGTAAATATAGCCCTAAGTCTTGTCCTAAAAGTCCCCGGAGAGTGTTACTAACCTCTCCGGCATCTTCCGATATGATGGGTCCAGTGACTTGCGAAAAGTGTATGGCGATCGGCATACTTACACATTCTAAAAAGATCTATGGAAAAGGCTGCCTTTTTTTAAATAGCTTAGACGAAAAATGAGTGTTTTGGCTGTCTCTACTTCTAACAGCGGCGGCGACTCCCACTGGTATAAACTGCATGCAATGCCACCTAGCTTATACTGTGAATGATGAAGAGATCACACACCCACTTTACGGATTCTAAATAATGAACCTGATCCCGGTCACTCCCCTCCCCAGTTCTCTGTGCGTATAGAACGGTCTGATATTGTGTGGTCAGGACAATAATTGCATGAAAATACAGTCGTTTTTATCCAGCTTTTCCCTGACACACACGTCTGGAAAATGACAGCAAGAATCTGCTTCCTATCTGCAATGACACCTCCATGTTTGATAAATCTATCTCGTGGTATTCTATTGGTATGCATATCCTAGCTCCTGGCCAATTGTGGCTCTTCAGGTGTTGTGAAACTACATACGTTTAGTTGTAGTTTCAGAACACATGGAGAGCCACAGGTTGGCATGCCCCTAGTTGACTTAACGGGGGCACCCAGCAGGACACAGCCCCTCTTCCCCTTTGGGTCTCCCTGCCCTCCACCTTTGGGTCTCCCTGCCCTCCTTCATGGTTCTTACGCTGAGCCGGGAGGGTTGCTCCGAGGCAGAGGTGCGCTTCTATCTGGTGCAGTACAGCGCCCTCGCCCAGCTCCAGAGGCGGGTCCTCGGGGACCAGTTCAGCCAGCCTGCAGCTGTGTCTTTATCTTCTCTTGCCCTCCGAGGGCTGTGCTGCTGCTCCACAGCTGTGGGAGTCAGCACGGATGGCGCCGTCCGGCTCCCAGATCGAGGCCCTGCGCAAGGTACTGCACTGGTATGGGGGGGGGAGGGTGTAAGCGTGTGACTGAATGTAAACCTTTTTTTTTTCGCCCTGGACTCTAAGTCTAGAAACGGCACTGTGCCCACCCTAAGCCACAACCCATATCCCAAGCACCAGGCGATTTGGCCATTGCAGAGTACACTCTTCAACACTTACTACACTTTCTGCTTGGGATTTAATCCTTTTCACAGCTTTGTCCAAAAAGCAGAATGTTTTTTTTTTGGATTTGGTGACTTTATAACTATAATAGTTATAACCAATCGCCTATCTATTTAAATACATTTACATTTTTCAATAATTTCTTTTGTCTGCGTAGGACTTCTACTTATTACAAACGTATACAAAGTAAAGAATCTGTAGACAGCCTTAATAATCGACCCCCTAACAAAAGTCTTTTGCATAGTGCTGGCTAGTAGCGAGTAATTGAAGGGATGTTTATAACGGCGCCCGGCTTCACTGCCTCCTTTTTATTTTTTTACTTGTGGTAATTACTTCTCCTGCATGATCCATTCAATAAATAAGATTCTCGGCGTATCTCTAGGTATGACAGTCGATTTTCTACCTGACAGATGAATTCCCCGAAGGCTCTTCTAGCTGTCACATAGCAAGCGTGGATATTGACCACTGCTGCACATGTGACTGTCATATTGAAAATACAACTGTCATCTCCTTAAACATTGTGCATATTGAAAGATCACCTCCATCTCGCTTCCTTTCTTCACACTGTTACTGACTTGCCACAACATATAGAAGTGGAAAGTGTTTGCAGAATTCAAGCAGATCTTATTTTTTATTTAGCAATGAGGAGAGGCTGGAGACATGTTCATGTGCAGGTGAGTGGAGAGATTAAAGGGGGAAGTGGATCCGTGGCCATGTTTTCTGTGTGTATGTCGTTAGGTATTTGTAGACATTTTTTAAGGGTCTAATCTAATATAGAGTTTCTACAGATTTTTACTGTTAAAGTATGTGCACACAAGTTATTAGCAATTTGCTTGTGGTGAGGAGTTGTGTGTAAATTTTAGTTGAGGCCTAAGAGCATCCATAATGTGTATCTACTTACTTGCACCGGGGTCAGACAGACTATTAAGTCGTTTTTTTTTTTTCCCTATCTGAACATTGGGCCAGATCCAGATTTACGTCCGCTAGCGTATTTACGCTCGCCGGAGACATAAAAACGCTGGTTTCTATGCACTGCGCTTGCACGCGGCAGATGTTCAACACGTAACCCTGTACATACGTACGTACGTTCCAGCCTAGTATCAACAGCGTAACTACGGACGAAGGGACGTGACATCTATACGACACCCGTGATTACGCTTTAGAGGCGGGGTGAGGCATTTAAAGCGTACGGTGTGGGTGCGCTTTGGCACTTACATACGTATAGCCATTACGGCTGACAGCAGTTACACTTTGAAAAGGTAAGGTAGGGTTTTGAAAGCGTAAAACAGCCAAGGTATGTACGAGTGAGGGGAGTGCATAGTAATTAAGCAAGTGTAAATACACCACGCGTTGAAACATAAAGGGAAGGTAGGTCTGAATCCGGCCCATTGAACCTAAGCTAGCCATACACTGGAGTGATTATCATCCAATCATTGGGGGATTGGGCAAATCATTGCTGTAGTTAGTGGGTATGATACATTTTTCAAACACCAAGTAAATGTGCCAGAAACTGAACCAATCAGCTCACTGCTAGATCCTCCTCCTTTTGCTGGGCTTATCGGTCCCTGTAGGAGAGGTGGATGACACCAATAACCTAAAATACCTTTCCCTGGTGGGAAATTTCCCGTTTATCGGGCCACCTTCTGCTGGGATCGATAATCATCCCAGTGTATGTCCATGTATCTGCCCAACTCTTGATCATTTCTTTTTCCCTAGATAATCAATCATTTTAATTGACCTCTCTTGGTGTGTCTACCCTTCCTGCATATCTTGCTGTCCATCATCTGTATAAAGGCATACTTTCTCATTGATCCCTTATGTAATATCACCAATAAAGATATTCATTAGCTCTGGTTCACAGACAGATCCTTGGGAAACTCCTCTGTTAACCTTTCCATCCTGAGAATGGATTCTAATTCCACAGCTACACAATTAGCTTTGAATCCATTCCCAGTTTTTCCAATTTATTTAACAGTCAAACCAATTAATAGGAAGCAGCTTAGTCACTGGTGATGACTCGGCTGGCTGTATTTAATCATCATTTTTTCATTTTTTCTTAGAAAGCAGGTACGTCCATAGGTGTCCATGACAATGTGATAAACAGCCCCGACAGCAGCAAGTTTCTGGTGCATGATATGTGCTCTGGACCAGGGCTGAGTTAGATTTACTATAATTAAGTGAGAGTGATTGGTGGACAGCACTTAAACTGAATGTGTATATTGAACGCTTATTACAGAAAGAGTACATCGTGAGGAAGACATCTGTGACAGGGTTTACATTTGCAGAGAAATCGGCCTATCACATTGCATCAAAAAAATGGGCAAACATGGTGCACCGAGGAGGGTGCAGTAAGCAGCCTAAATGGCCTACGGCTGAATTGCAGATGTATCGATGGTGAAACTGTGCGGATATTGTAGGGAATGGCTCTATTTCGTCTTAGAACCTGTTCCCAATAGCGAATTGTGCTGTCCATGACACAGACTAGAGCGGGCTATGGGGACAAGCTGCTGCGGTCTGGTGACGCTGAGGCTCATACTAAGGGAAGGTTAATGTTAGGCTGGTACATGGAGGGGTAAGGTTAGAAAATCCAGTCAACGCTGGAACAATTGAACCCAAAATATTCGTGGTGTTCACGCTGTCTTCTTTGAAGCAGGAAAATTTCCCTCCTGTCACGGCTGCATTGCCGGATTACGACGTGTCGCAAATTGGCGCATTGTACCCGCGAGTCCTTCCAAGGGGAGTACTAACTATTGCGTATAGGCGGTCATTAAATACCGCATGTACGCAATCTATGTAACGAAACACTACGTAGATAGCGTAAAATACTTACTACGCATAAAACCCTTTATATCCGGCCTCAGAGTTGAAAAACTGGAAGAACTGCTTACGCAATCTATGTACAGAAATGATACGTAGATAGCGAAAATAAGCTACTATGCATGTGTAGTAGCTCAATTCTTAAAAAAAACGTACGTAAGACGAAAACTACGTAACTGTGAATCCAGACGCAGGAGTCTATCTGTGTAAGATACTGAACATGTGATATATGTGAGGTATACAAGTTGATCTGATCTGCTTGTGTACCCACTGTTTCCTTAAGGTCAGCAATGATTCTGTATAAAGGCAGCTAGCATCTCTTTAGTAAAATTCCATATGCTAAGATGATTTTTATCACTTTTTTTTTATTAAATGTATGTATATATTGAATCTTGTAAGATTAATAGATCTCTGCATTATCTGCAATATGCAATGTGTAACCCTTAGAAGAACAGAGCCTGGGATATGACTGCATTTAGCAGTCATTGTACTCTAGGGCAGTGTCGGGTATCTGATATCTAATTATTTAGATGGATGAAAATGACCCTGTAATCCTGGCATTCATTTCAAACTGTACATTTCATGAACAAGACACCTGCAAGTAATAGCAACAAAAACAACTTAGATAAATGTCACAAGCTATAACAAAGCAATGTGTCCGCAATGCTGAAGGAAGTTTGGGACTGAGTTAAGAGCTGCTGGTGCCACTCCTCTTGATAGATATTTAGTAGGAATCATGCTGGTGAAATTGTGTCCAGATATATTGCACAATAAGCAGTAAAATGAGGATTAAATGAACTTTGCCTGATTTCCCTTCATATATTGCGTATAAACCAAATAAATTTACTGTGACAGTGGAGCATGCAGCGGAAGCAGTGATTAAATGTCCTCCATACATTGATTTACCTTCATTGTGGCATTTGTCCTTTTACTCTTCTTGAATTCTTGCCAAGTCTCCAATGATGTTATGAGCGTTCGTACAGAAAGGTTATGGCTCTGCATGTGTTATGGCACCAACCCAAGCTGTATGTTTACCGACAGTGCCGTGTGTGCGTGCGCCGTGGTTTTCGGATACAGACTTCTGTCTGATAATCCTGATGACGCATCTACTATGTTGCCAATGGTACTGTGTTCTTCATGCAGTCATTCTCTATAAGCAGTACCTAAAGTAAGTCCAAAAATGTCTGGACTATCTTCTCAGCATCTAGGGTGTTAATAATTAAGGTCTATTGCCCTCATGGTGTTGGTGGGAGCCTGCCTACCTGGAATAAACCCTTCCAGTTTGTTGTATGTCAGGAGGGGCAAAACAGAGATGATGCACTATGCAAGGAGTTCAGTATAAAGGTCCATAAGGACAGGAGTTCCAGCTATTAGTTAAGGACAGGAGTTCCAGCTATTAGTTAAGGACAGGAGTTCCAGCTATTAGTTTGGTCCTTGTTCTCCTTTGGCATAATAATGCAGCCTCGAATGATGATTATTATGATGCTGCTTCAAAATGCTTTTGAACTGAGAGCTTGGGGGGGGGGGGGTCAAGGATAAGCCAAAAGGATTTGAACTACCTCTGTATCTATCTATCTTTCTCCATCTCTCCCCTCCTCTCTCTCTCTCTCTCTCTGTGTCTCTCTCTCTCTGTGTCTCTCTCTCTCTCCATCTCTCTCTCTCTCCATCTCTCTCTCTCTCCATCTCTCTCTCTCTCTCTCTCTCTCTCTCTCCCTCACCCCCTCATCTCTCTCTATCTCTGTCTCTCTCTCTCCATCTCTCTCTCCCCCCTTCCCCTCCCCGATGGGCAGCAATTCTTGATTGCCCCATGATTCTTCTTACCTTGGGCAGCTGCCTAGTGTGCTCATACTTTAAGAATGCTCTGTATTAGTTTAGTGTAACACTTCATAGGTTTGTCATAACAACTCTAATTATGGTTACGTAGTTAGAGAGCATATATAATGTTATTAGTTTTTATATACTACACTGTACTTTTCATTTGGTCTAGAATTTACATCTTCTTCCAGGTCCAAACCATCCACACATTATAAATCTGCCTCCCCATTTCTCCAAGGTGTTAGAGAGGCCGTTGCAGTCCTTTCCGCTGTCAGCATGCCGTCCGCATGTAATGTAGCTGTAAAGCAGGCTTGTCCCAGCTGCTGCTCGGCTATGAATGCGGCCCTACACCTGAACTTACCTAAAGCTTTGTGAGATTCTGTACTAGGTATAGTGCTGCCGTATACTCTAGCTATATGTCTGCATGCGTGACTTGCAGTGTGCCATCTTCCAGACAGTCAAATTGATACCCTCAAACGTGATATTATAAGTAAGTATTCTAATCTAATTATTGAACCTGCTTTTTATTTTTATGTCAATATTCATAAAAGTAAAATCTCTGAAAGAGGCGGAACATAATTAGGATTTTTATTATGCGAGGACATTACTCTGCTTATAAGTGGTGGCAGATATCACGAAAATTCTGCACTGGTTTTTATTTTTTTTGATCATTCGATATTGTTAATGTAATACCCCATTCACACAGCCAAAAACCCGGGGTATTGCTGGGGCTCGCCCTGAGGACCCAGGTCGTGGCTCAGTGTCAACAAGTGTGCCTGCTACTACTGACCCGGGAATTAGACCCGGGTCATTTAAAGGGTTATTCCCGGGTAGCCACCAGTGTGAATGGTGCGACCCGGGTTTTTCAACCCGGGTCTCACTGAAATAAGCTGATTGGGGGAAATGAGACGCCTTTAGATGACGTCAATAGTATGCTGCTGATAAAGAGTCCCGGATCAGGCTCGTTCACCCTGGAATTTCCCGGGTCTAAGCAGCAGTGTGAACGGGGTTTTAGGAGCTGGGCTGAGGTGTGCCCCGGGACTAACCCGGGTCAAAAATACCGGGATATTGCCTGGCGGTGGCGTGAACATGGTATTAGTGTATTTTATGTGTGGCTCAAGACAATTCTTCTTCTTCCAATGTGGCCCATATGGAAGCCAAATGATTGGACACCTCCACTCTAAAGGGTTATAGTAGAACCTGCACTTCTCCAAGTGTATCTCCTATAATTGCTCTTGTCTCCTCTCCAGAATCATTTCACCCAGTGCATAGACTTTCTTTTTCCTTGTCTCATTCAGAGCAAAGCTCCTTAAATGCTTTTACTTTTAATGTTCTTAGTGCCAGGAGACTCGCATGTAACATAAATTTATCAGCTGCTTTATGATATAAAAATTTTTTTTATCGTTTGTTTCTAGTTAACTTAATTGGATTATTCACCGCCATAGGGACTGATTCAGTACCCGGCTGTTGGATTCTTGTAGCTTATATCTACAGCATACAGCATATGCCAGTATTTAGTCGTTGCCTTTATTGACAGAGAGACCTGAAGGTATTGCTGGTCACCTGATATGGCATTTGCCTTACCTTTTGCACTATATATGGTTTAAGTGTGTGTGTGTGTGGGCCGTTTTATATCTCTCCATTACGAAAGTACTCCTAAATCAATTGCTTCTCCTTGAGGCAAAAGCAATTGATTATCTCTGGATCAAAGACTGCACATCAAATGTTAAGTATTTCTTCTACCCTAACCCTCCCCTTATATTACCATAACCCTAACTTTCCCTTCCCCGCAGCCTTACCCTAACCCTTCCTTCCTAGCAGCTAGACCCTAAGATTCCCCTCTTAATAACCTAACCCTTAGAATCCCTTCACAGCAGCCTGGCCCTAACACCCTCTTCCTAGCAGCCTAATTCTAAGACCCCCCCTCCCCGCAGCCTAACCCTAAGTCTTTCCTCCCCGCAGGTAATGGGGGTGGGTACTAAGAAACAGCGCAGGATAAAACCTATTTAAATAATTTAAATAAATAAAATTGAATTAAACCATATGAATTAAATATACCATATAACATAAAATAGTGCAAATAGTAGGAAAAATGTCCCATGCAGTACTTCGCGGCATACAGTTATTGTAATCCAATGATTGAAAGTTCTGAATTTAAGTCTAATAAGAATAATCCACCATATATGTAGCTTGGTTAAACAAATCCAAAGTGATGAAATTCTCATTGGCAATAAAAAGAGACATAAATATCACTGAATAAAAACAATAGCAACAGATAAACATATCTTTTTACAATGTTTAAAATCACAATTTATTCCAATAAATTCATAAACAGTAAAAATTAAAATAAGACTTAAAAAACTTTTATGATCTCCTAAAAAGTTCATATAATTAATAGTCCATGTCACATCAATAGGCTAAAAAGGTTAAAAATGAGTCCATCTCAGTTCCACAATCCAAATGATATATTAATAGTCCATAGCAGAGCCGGAGTAAAAAATCCCATCCCAGAAAGTGCACTGTGCTTCCAGAAACGAGGGTAGAGAGGACGTGCAGCTACCGATGGTAAGACTCTGTCTGATTCACAGGTTAAGTGGAGCGGGGATCCCCTGGATACAGGAACGGAAGATCCTTGACGCGTTTCGGGCGTTGCCCTTTTTCCAAAGTTGTGAACCGGCTGGGATATTGATTGCATATGCCTCGAGGAGTCATTGCAATCGGTCCACGGAGCACCGAGCTTTCGGTGCTCCGAAAGTGTAAAAAAAAACGTCCCCCCCACCCCAC
>WWET01003606.1:0-13026 GCA_011038615.1 Limnodynastes dumerilii
GGGGCTATGACCTAAGCCATAACAGCCTCATTTACGGATCAGTACCATTTAAAGTGGAGTTTGTGAGTAAATAAATGTTAAGGCAGGGTCTTCCTGGCAGAAACCCAGAGTACAAAAAGAGTGTTTTCCCCTCGCACTTATGCAAATTAGGATCGCACAGCGATCTTGTAGCGGATGACTACAGCCGGAGATGTGCTCTCAGGACCCTATTATAAATGGACCCGGTCCTGTATGTGGAAATAGTGAGTATATAATATAACATTAAATACCTCTATTGTCCATTTACAAAGAACATGCAAACAAAAATTATCTTAGACGTAACCTAATTAATGTGTAAAAATATAGCCAAAGCCAATGCATAGAATTTTTAATTAGCTTTCCTCACAGTCTTTTATTTGAAGCAGTTATTTGAAATATTAGGGCAGTAGTGTGGCTCAGTGAGTAGCACTTCGACCTCACGGTGTTGACGTCATGAGTTTGATTCCTGGACTAGGCCTAATCTGTGTGGAGTTTGTATGTTTCCTTTGGGTGCCCCAGTTTCCTCTCACACTCCAAAAACATGTTGGTAGGTTAACTGACTGCTGAATAAATGAACCCTAATGTGTGTGTATGTGTTAGTATGTAGCTCCAATAGAGCAGGGACTGATGTGAATGGATAATGTTCTCTTTAAAGCGCTTATATAAATAGGCATTAATAATAATAAATGTTAGCATATTTGGGGTTGTTTAGTGATTATGCTGTGCTTATGTAAAAATCACTGTATATTCTATGTATTTCTGAGAAATTAGATCTGTTATCTGTAATGAGTAGAAAACATTATCAATGATTGGTTCATGGGAATTATTTGAATGACTCAAGAAACAAATCTTTCCCTGAAATTGCCATCTGTCTAATGGGTTAATGTACTATAAATATAATTGCATATATCTTTTCACCTTTTTCACATGGAATGTATCGGAAATCCATAGGTTCGCTGACTTCTTGATCTGACGGCCTTCTAAGCTGCATTTTCACTGTTGTGACTTCATTGATACGGAAGGGAAATGCAGGAGTCTTGAACACAATTGCGACTTGGCGGTGCACGTCAGCTTGTCCAAACTGTCCTTTCTCTTCCCAATTGTCAGTAAAAAAACGGACCTGAATGTCATCTGTGTAGAACAATTACACAAGATATTAAGTTTCATTTCAAATATTATGGCTTAGAAAACCAACTGAATTCCCAGGTAACCATTTGTTTATAGTAGCACAACAATGTTTTGAGTAATGTAGCAATTCAGATGTAACTCTCCAAACTGAACCATAACAACTATATAAACTTTATCCTCATAATAAAAAAAAGACCCCCAGGAAGCTGCGGGAAAGCAGCTGCAGTCCTGATTGGATGGTGCTGAAGAAAACAAGTCCCCCAAACATTCAATGACTAACTCATGTTTCAGAGAAAAGAGGGCCACAATAAACTCTAAATATGGCTGGCACGTTATCTACATTTTTGCCATGAGAATTTAATTTGAAAACAACGGAGCCCCTGGCCTAGATCCTGGGCTACAGCCGACAGGCGAATTACATACAGCGCGTACGTAATTCCCCTGTCTAGAAGGTTATGCGCATGCGCAGTAATTCTGTAACGTAATCTACGTTACTTGTTGTAACCTAGATTGCGTATACGCGGTCGGAGCTCTGCATACAGCCCTGTATGTCCAATGCACACACATCCACAAAGAGAGAGAGAAAAGAGAACATTAGACATTTAAATCAGTCATACACACACTCAGTATAGGGTTAATTTAGTCCGCAGCCATTTAACCTACCAACATGATTTTGGTGTGTGGGGGGAAACCGGAGCACCCGAAAGAAACCCATGGAGATATGGGGAGAACATACAAACTCCACACAGATAAGGCCTAGTCTGGGAATCAGATCATGACCTCAGCACTGTACTGTACCGTACTGAACCTAAAGCATATCAATATTTGTCGTATCACAGCTGTAGTAGCTAGAACACAATGTAAATAAACCTGTACCTTTTTGAACTTTATCACAGAGCAGGAATATTTCATCTCCTCCGGCTGCACTCCCACAGTTCTTATTCACACGACAGATCCGCAGTTCAGCTGTGTTGGGGGCACCTGAAATAATAAAAGGCAGATGTGCATGTTTACATTAATTGTCCAAACTTTAAATGAAAATGTAAAAATGTTTATTTTATTTATTTACATTTTTATAGAAATCATATTTTATTTTATTATATGATCTTATTTTAATATTTTAAAGTGCGACATTGCTTACATATGCATTTTTCTTTTCTTTGATCCCATCAGACACATAGCACATATGTGGGACATTAAGTTTTATTTTATAGACAAATCCATAGTTACAGCAAATCTTTGGGTCCCTAAATGATTTGTGTTCTTGTGTCAACAGTTCAGGAAATAAACAAACTTTGATTTAAACAGCAGCTTTAAATTTGATAACGTGGCCACAGACTATATAACTACTAGTGTCCTAACAGCGGTGCATATTTCAGTAGGGATTTTCCCTAAAGGAAACATTTGTATATAAATGATTATTTGTATTATACATTCTTTATTCAGAGGATTTATTTTTTTGTTTAGATTATTCAGATTACTACTCTGCCCTTAATTATTTTATCTTTTTATATATAATCAGAGTAACTTCATCCTCTCTACATAATACTCGTATACCTATGCATAAACTTAAAAACGTACAAATTGCAACTATGTAAATGCTTGACAAAGAAACAATTTATGTATATATATTTACATCAAATAGTTAATAGACACACAATATAGATACTGCTATTATATTTAACAACTTATATGTCAGGTACATACGTAACTACAAAAACAGCTAAGAGTACACTATAAACAAAAAAGTCAAATGTTATCACTATCATGTAGGTTTAAACCAACTTACGGTTGTCATAAATTGGGTTGGAGACAATTGGTCCCAATGCGATAGTATAGTTTCCATCTGCATCAGGAAGGAAAACTTGGAAGCACAACCGCACAACATTCAGGTCATAATCCTCAATCGTCAGCAGTTGGTCATTTGGTACTGCGGGGAAAGAGGAAATGTCATATGTTACAGCAAGCATACAGTGAAATCCAATCCGTGTACTGTTTTACATCCAAACCATTGAAACGCTTATGAGATCCTTAGGAGGCTTTCTAGTGCTACCCTTGTATGCTTGTCTGCTGTGCCAATATAATAAAATAAGACCATAGCACCCAATCCAAGATGGTTTTCATAGTCCTGATTCACAGTTACGTAGTTTTCATCTTACATACGTTGTTTTAAGAATTGAGCTACTACGCATGTGTAGTAGCTTATTTATGCTATCTACGTACCATTTCTGTACATAGATTGCGTAAGCACGGTCTACGCAATCTATGTACGGAAATGGTACGCAGATAGCGTAATTAAGCTCCTTCCACATCAGAGCTGCCTTTACCAATAGTTTTCTATGTTTGTATATTTAGAGTGTGGTGGCACTGTACTCTTTTAGGTCAATGGAAGGCAGCTGTTTTGATTCAGTTCTTTATTTATATATTTTTGTCATGTCTTTTACAGTTTCTACACTTTAGCAAATTAGTAATTCTATCCAATCATGTTGTGACAGCTCTGTGTTTCGCCATGACAAAAGTATTTAATCGTTCCAGAATTGTGTATGTCCATGATTTAGGCAGACTGCCTAAAGGTCTGGGGCAATAAATTAAAGTTGCTATGTATGAGATTAATTGCAACAACTCTCTTCACTGTTGTTTGAAACAATATGCAATGTTTAGAATTGATAAATGATACAAGTGTTTACTTTTTCCTTTCACTATAGTCATCTATCTGAACTGGAAGCCTCACTTGAGGGATAAAACAATGCTGTGTCAAACATTTCATTTTTATAAAAGCATTAAAAGCATTCACATGCTCTATACCAATCACTCTGTTTATTCCCCTACATTTTGCTTCCTACAAAAGTACCTGAAGTGATCTCATGAAAGGAAAGCCTTTCCAATACTTTGCAGTCCTCCGTGCTCTCAGTAAAAGAATCAATATCACAACTCTTAGAACTTATTTGCAAAACAGACTTATTAAGTATGAAGTATGCACATAGGGCCTGATCCAGACCTACGCACTAGCGCCGATCGTATTTACGCTAAGCGTAAAAACAATGCACTCCCCCGGACTCTCCCCTCGGTCGGCCGTAAGTACACTGCCTTACGCTCACAGGACCCTACCTTAACTTTTCCTTTCGTAAGTACGTCCCGTCGTAATTACGCAATGATCGTAACTGCCTAAGCACGCCCATACTGTACGATTTAAATGCATCCCGACGCCTACATTTCGGAACTGCATCGTACTTACGGCTTTCGTAATATAGGCACGCCCTTTCGTTCGTACTTACACTAATGATATGGATGACCTATTTGCAACTACAGCCAAGACCGAGTTACAACAGGAAGTAGTCACTGGGCGCCTGCGCAGATCGTATTTACGGCCGATCGTACGCTTATGACGAGCGTAAATACGCCCACGGACGTAGGTCTGGATCAGACACATGGCTCGTAAGTCTGTACAGTGGAAACCAACCTACCCAAAGTGCGATCCTATATCCCATACTTGCCAGTGTAGTTCACGCTCCTGCCCAAAAGGGCAGACAGGGCAGTGAGGCAGCTGTTGAACATGTACCATATATATTTTTTAATAAATAATAAAAATTAAGGCATCCCTGTCACTGATTTTCCAGATCATTGTAAAGTGTAAACCCTGTTTTAGGTGTCTGTTCAGGTATATTCACTTAAGTTATAACTACAGCTCCATATCTTAAATCCATAATTTAAGTCATGTTTCACAAGAAATCCAGGTTCATCTAACAAGAAAACGTAGTCCTTTTTGGACATCACATATCATAATTATATCTAAACTATTAAAGGACACTCTAATACCTTTTTCAGATCGCAGCCCCGGCAAAATCCCGGGTTCACAGACCCGGGATATTGCCAGGGCAGCAGAGGATCCCGGGGTCACAGACCCCGTTTCCCACAAATTACGCTGTGCGATGACGACAGGGCAGACCCGGGTCGTCATCGCACAGCGTAATTTGTTTATCGTTGCTCTGGCAACATTTGTAATAGTAAAAAAATTACACCAATCAAGTGCGTTAGGTGCTACCCGGGTTTTTTAACACTGTACCCCTACCCGTGTCGGACCCGGGAATAACCCTTTTTTTTTTACCCGGGTTGAATTCCCGGGTCTTTTGACATGGGTCTACCAGAAGTGCACCTTTCACATTACAAACAAATTCCCGGGATTTTGCCGAGACCTGGGTTTTTGGCGAAAATCCTGGGTATTTGGTTGTGATGTGAAAGGGGTATAAGTATTCTCTGCAAAAGACACCTGTTTGGTTCAGTATAAACTGAACTGGTTTAACAGACCCACAAAAATACCAGAAGCCAATGGAACATTTAGAGCAGGGAAAGCAATACTGAGTCATTCATGGCAATAACAAGCATTACTGAAATTTGTGTGAATCGCACAAAAGTGCATTTCTCAAAGGTAGAACTGAAAAAAGCACCTTCCATTGAGGTTTTATTAGCTATGAGGGTACACCCACAAGCTATCAGCTTTGGAGATACCATGCTGCATTGGGATGGGTTTCAATGCTTTATTCTACGTAACTAGGATTTTTTTTATAGCTCACTAAACTAGGAAGTCATTTAATATTTTCAGAAACATACATTTTTTTGTTCTGATTACACCTTCCTGAATCTATATCACTTGCAGGAACAATCTATAAGTAACACAGCACATGCACTATGTAAACACTGCACGAAGGAAGTCAGTTCTATGTCTCTATAAAACTAGACATTAAATAGCATTTTGTTAACTGAAAAACCTATATTTTTTGTTCTACTTGTTTATTAGATACCAGCTATGTGTATTAATATACCACTAAAATGTCATGTTGGCTTTGCTATCTATCTGACAATGGACTATAGTCAAATTCATTTCATATGAAAGACACAGCTATAAGGTTAATATCTATTGGCTGGATTCAGACTCCTGTGCGTTTACTGTGCATACAGAGGTCAGTAAGTGTGAACATCCCTCCACTCTCTCATGTAGACTCTAGATCAGTTACACTGCCATATATTCTCCCGATTTCCACAAGTCTTATTCTGGCCCTATATTAGTATATTAAATAATAATCAGAAGATCACCTGCATATGATAAAACTAAAGTTGTAGTCTTGAAGTGAAGTGATTCATTGGCAATAAATATAAATATACAGGGCTGTCTAAGTATCCAGCACCATGACCCTGCCTTCTAGAAAGACATGATAGTACTCAGAACAGATAGCTAGTGTAATATATATACCTCCAGAGGGGAATGAGGCAGTCAGTGTTTATTATTGAAGTGTAAATATAATGCAGCTTGACTATGGTTACTCTGCTAACTATTAATAGTATTTAAAGCATCTGCAGTGCTTTACACAGAACATTAGACATTCACATACGTCCCAAACACATAGGCTAGGGCTAATTTAGTCAGCAACCAATTAATCTACTAGTATGTTTTTGGTGTGTGGAGGATAGATTGTCAAACCTGGGTAGAACATACAAACTACACACAGATAAGGCCTAATCAGGGAATCGAACTCATAACCTCAGTGCTGTGAGGCATAAGTGCCGCTCACTGAGCCGCCCTGCTGCCCTGATCTTGGATACCTTTTAACGTTGAAAATTCATAATTTGTGTCAAAATGCACCTATTTTTGTTACACCCAGATTAAAGTGTTCCTTTTAATGTCAAAGCACGTCTAATTAAGTCTAAGTCATGCCTGGTTTGCATCCTGCAGCATGGTTGCTTTTACCAGTTCCCTTTCTAATTCCTTCCAATTTAAGTAATGCCAGTTATGCAAATAACTCAGGACCGGATCCAGACGGAGCTCCAAGCACCGCAAAGTTTTAATACTGGATCTCTGCTGTGTCCGGGTTCCTGTGTGGGCTGATTGGCCTCCCCTCACAAACAAGGAGCTATGATAGCAGGACACTATGCTAAGATTTCTCTGGCAAAATAAGGGCAGCTCAGAAATCTGGATGAAACATGCCTTCGATGTAAAATTTGAATCCCCCCTGTCCCTCACACATAGCATATGCACTGTGCACTTCCTGTCCCATTCTGCCTCCCTGTTGGAAAGACTTGGACCTAAGGATACATTTCCCTGGTGGAATGATTGTTCATGCGCTTGCACTGAGCAGAACACCTTTTAATGTCAAAGCACGTCTAATTAAGTCTAAGTCATGCCTGGTTTGCATCCTGCAGCATGGTTGCTTTTACCAGTTCCCTTTCTAATTCCTTCCAATTTAAGTAATGCCAGTTATGCAAATAACTCAGGACCGGATCCAGACGGAGCTCCAAGCACCGCAAAGTTTTAATACTGGATCTCTGCTGTGTCCGGGTTCCTGTGTGGGCTGATTGGCCTCCCCTCACAAACAAGGAGCTATGATAGCAGGACACTATGCTAAGATTTCTCTGGCAAAATAAGGGCAGCTCAGAAATCTGGATGAAACATGCCTTCGATGTAAAATTTGAATCCCCCCTGTCCCTCACACATAGCATATGCACTGTGCACTTCCTGTCCCATTCTGCCTCCCTGTTGGAAAGACTTGGACCTAAGGATACATTTCCCTGGTGGAATGATTGTTCATGCGCTTGCAATGAGCAGAACATTTTGTAAGTCTGGATCTGGCTTAGTCATAATATAATATAATTAGATATAACATGTATTTGGACAGTGCTTGGCAAGTAGTTCTGTATATAGAAGTTCCATTGCCCACAATTTACTTTATAACTTTTCATTGTTGTTTCCTGTCATTTTTGCAAAAAAGATGTTGAATAACTTACCTATAACATAAATTCATTATTAACTATTATATTGGTTATTTTAAAACTACTTAACATAATAGCAATAAGTGCCTATATCTTGTGGTTTGAAGCAAAGGTAATGTTACCACATTAGTAAATGTGTAGGAACTGTTATGGAGGTTGACACTGCCCACTATATATTCCTCCAGTCAGCGTGGCAGCCCTCTTGAGGTTTTTTCTAGCATTCTAAATTTATGTTCAAGCGTAATGTTGATAAGGTTAAAACATCAACTATAGTTAAAAAAAATGTCTTCCTAAACGCCTACAGATAAAGTGAGAGGAGAGAGATTCTGCCCACACTTGTACTTTGTATTGTGGTATATTGGCAAGTTTGCTGTCGTTGCAATTTTTATTATCAAATGACGACAAGGAAGTCATTTGCATGTCTATATTTAGCTCAAAAATAAATCAGCAAAGGCATCCGAAAGAGTTTATACGAGCAGCGAGAGATTAAGTGCATGTTTCCCTAACTTTATGGCCCCACATAGTAAGATCAGTGCTCTATTTTGTGGTATTGTACCCACAGTAAAAACTCTGCAATAAAGGTCCGGATTCACAGTTACGTAGTTTTCGTCTTACGTAAGTTGTTTTAAGAATTGAGTTACTACGCATGCGGAGTAGCTTATTTACGCTATCTGCGTACCATTTCTGTACGTAGATTGCGTAAGCGCGGTCTAAAGATGCGCTTATGCAATCTACCTACCGAAATGTTACGTAGACAGCTCAATTCTTAAAACAACGTACATAAGAAGAAAACTACGTAACTGTGAATCTGGACCAAAGTCTTCAGGATGGTGGCGTTCACAAACGTAATAGTGAATAGATGTCAGAATGCTGCAAGCCCTGTCTGTTGCTACAGTTTAGCCTCTGCTAATGTTTGATATGGTAATTGACTTTATCTGTACATCCCAGCATACTTTTAGTTAGCCTTAGAGCAGTGGGTATCAGTCTTTTCTTGAAGAGTATATAAATATATATATATTTTTATTTATTTTTTGCAATAATTTTAAAATACTTTTTCTATATTTCATTCAGTCTCCACAATATGTTATTAAATAGTCCCTTTGACATTTGGTACCGCTCCTGGTTTGAACGCAAGCACGCCTGCTACCTCCTTGCGATGTTGCCATCAGACAGTGGTGCATGTACCACCAGGTTAAGAACCCCTGCTTTAGAATATCTAAATTCCAGGAAAGAGTTATGTAAAATTTACATAAAATTAAAAAAAAATTCTTGAAAATGGCCCAAATTGTACACATTACCATTAATTCTAACGCTACACCAGCATAAGAACACTGCACCTAAATAGAAATGTGCACCAAGGTTCTATAACAGCAAGTACTGTGTGCAAAGTCTAAGTGGTGAACGAATGGGAAGTGCCCTACAGGAGAGGCCAGGTTTTTAGCAACCCTGCAACTAAGATTAAGTGGCACACAGTCTTCATTTATTCAAATATATAAGTGATATATAAACATCATTAACTACGAATTCATGTAATTACACAACCTAAATAGTAACAATAATTAGTACATTGTGTTGTTATAGATGTCAGTTATAATGAGAGAGGTTCAAATATGACAGTTAATGAAAATGGACGAGATCCAGACTTGCAATCAGCACCCCATTTACGCACTTAAAGTGCACATCTTGTGCACGTAACTTCTTATATACGGAACTTAAGATAGAAAATTTGCAGTAAGGGGCTGTACTTCCCCTCCGCCCACAAAGATGAGCGAGGGGGAAGCATGTAAATTGTACAGTGTGGGTGGGGTATCAGACATACAGTTCAGTCCTCTCTTGTGCATACTGACAGATCCCAGCACCTACGGAAAGCGTGCAGGGGTCTGGTTCCGCTCCAATATATACAATTAAAAGGGATTAAAAGACTTGCATTGCATTAGCCCAGTGATCTGTCTTGTTGTCGTTTTAACATTTTTATATGGATTTCTGATCCCTTTTGACAACAAATGTTGTATTTTTCCTCTCTGCAGTTTTGAAATGAACATTATTATGTACTGAGCACTCTATTTCCACTGACTCTAGAAGTGTTACTACTATATAAAGGTGACAGCTGTGTCATTCTATGCTGCAGACAGAAGAAAAAAAGAATGCACTCATGCGTGCAATCAAGGAAATGTTGAACACAATGCAAAGAGTGAAAAAAAAAACTTGTGAGGTTAAGTCCGATTAAAGATAGACAAATTCACAGCAGTTTGTTGTAGTGAAACAGGAAGTTTAGCTGTATAAAAGAAAAGGAACAAGCAGCATACAGAAGTGCTTCTGCCATTAAAAGATCATTGTAATTGCTCTGCAAAGCTACAAACAGTAATATTCTCTTATGGCTGGGGAATAAATAAATAATGCAGGTGATTGACAAGTCACATGATCAGAAAACCCTATTATGACTGCTAAATATTATTGCTATTCTGGAAGCAAAAAATAAAACTACATGAATGCTATCCAGATAGTCCCTCTGGACCTGTGTTTGGATGTGGTTACTGTGTTGCTAGAATGTATGTATTGTGAGTTACACATTGAGAGGCAGGTGGGATATGCTGGCACGATAGTTCAGTAAGAGCATACCAAACCCTTATGAGACATATCCGATTTGTGGTCACAGTTATCATTAGGCTTACACTCAGTGCGCCTGAAACCTGTATGTAGAATGATAAAAGTGCTTTTCAGACAACAAGACTTGATGAATATTTGTAGATCATTTGCTGAGATTCAAATAATCAAAGTCTTTATTAAAATATTTTAGGATGTTGCCAACAACACTATTATCTAAGTCTGCATTGTGCATTGACTACTGGTTTAGTGGTTTATAATAATCATACTGAACACATTTAAACTAACACTTTCACTTCCTTTAAGATGTGTAGAGTGGTTAACATAAGAAACATTACATTGTTCTTTTAGCAGTAACATAAGATTTCTTTCATTAACAGGGGTTTATCCAGATTTGGAGAGCAAGAGTGCAAATGTAGACCTGAGCAAAACCATGCTGCAACGTGAGGGTCAGACAAATGTAATTCTTTTGCAAGCATTAAAAATCATTTGCTTTGCATATAGAACATTTCTGTGTAAACATTCTCATAACTTGAAATATAATGAGAATCTGGAATTGTACTCGTTATGTCATGAGCTGAGTATACATCATTTCCAACTCTTTCAAACAGGGTTATCCAGTTATACTACAGACAGAAACTATTTCTCTCTATGTTTTATTAAGCCTCTGAAACGTTTAAATATGTGTATCTGAATGTTAACAATAGCTTGCATGTTTTATATAAGATAACTCTTGTTTTAATACATTAGTATATCTTCTATTTATAAGATTGCTTATATTGAATTTTTCTTATAAAATTATACCTAAATAACATAAATTTACAAACTTAAGAAATCAGCAGTGCATATTTTTAAACTAATAAGCTAATGCTCCTATCTACTGTGGTCTTGAGTATTCATAAACATTATGTGCATGGTCATCAATCCATGCATTAAATTGTAACTGTACATATGCTCCCATTGGCCACGGACATTCTTTATTTCAAAAGATCATTTGCCGGCAATTACGACAGTCTCCATTGGAGAAAGTGGTGGTGATATGAAACCTGGAGTCGTGAAGAGTCATCCAATGAATGGTAAGTGCTTAACCTAACCCTACCCATAACCCTTTCCTAACCCTGCCTTTCCGAGGCCTAACATCCTCCTTTTCAGCCTAATGCTCCATGCCTGCAGCCTAACCCTACCCTTCCCCTAATTTACCGCTGCAACCGCTGCAGCCTGTAGCTCTTGGGAACAGTGAAACAGGTTCCCATTCCTAATAACAATTTTCTATATTTAAATTACTTACTCACTGTGGGCTGGATCCAGACTGAAGTAAGTGCTTGAAATTAGATACTCCTGGGCTAAGCCATGTTGATTTCAGGGGGAGTCAAGTTAAATGTATACTTTGCATGCAGGGATATATCTTTGAATTGCTTACTGCACACAGATACTGACCAGCTTTACTATATCACACTGTTATTTAGACTTGGGATAGGAAACATCACCTCTCAACTCTAACACTGTTTGCAACAGATGAAATATGACTCCCCTGCAATCACCATGGTTTAGCCCAGGAGTAACTAAGTTCAAGCACTTAACTAGGTCTGGATCCAGACTTAAGTAAGTGCTTGAAATTAGTTACTCCTGGGCTAAAGTATGGATCCAGCCCTGTATCATGTTTGAAATACAGCCTCTCGGTCCAGCAACCATATACCAGTATACAGAAAATAGCTTTAAAGCAAAATAAAGCTATAACTTTAACATTTTGCTCCCTTGAACTTTTATATTATCCCCTCAATTAACTTTTTCCATAATTTTCTTTTTTATATTTTGGCTGTTCCACAATGAATAATGTCTACCGCTTGGAATCTACCACTTTTTACAACAGGGCAAAGAATTATGGTAGCTGTACTTCATCAGCAAAGAATTACTCCGTGTGCAGACTTCCTCCTCCTATCAGTAACAACAGAATTCTGCTCTATGCAGTCCCTGCATTTATATTCATCTAAAAACTAAGGGCCCGATTCAATTGCCGGCGATATTTTAAAAAAGATTGCGTCGGAAAAAATACGACGCCTTCGCCGGCAATTGAACAGTAAAAATTCGGTGATTCAATTATTTTTTTATGTAGTTCTACAAGCATCAGCATGCCCTGTTGGGGTACCAGATAGGGCAGCGTTAAAATTCCGCACCTCTCATAGGGGCGGATTTTTAATTAACGATATCATTAAAAAACTGGCGTATTTTTTACGCAAAAATAATAGTAAAAAAAAATATCGGCTGTAATTTTAAAAAAAATAGCGTTAAAAATACGCCGGCGAACGATTTTTATCTAATTGAATCAGGCCCTGAGAATGTAGAAGCAGCACCTGGCATTGTAAAAGAAAAGAATATTTTTCCCAGAATCCAAATAAGCAAATATATTCTATTACAAATATCACATATCCAAGAACATCTAAAATCATGTAACACATCTGCCAATGTTACACAGCTCTCATACTGATTTGCATATTGCAGGTAACATTGTCAGGT
>WWET01003606.1:17547-30921 GCA_011038615.1 Limnodynastes dumerilii
ATATATATATACTCTAATCCTGTGGTCTTGCTTAATTTCATAGTCATAGAATTCACAGATTTTATAGAAGGTTTTTCATTATCCCACTGTTACTTTAAGTATATAGAGGAATACAACACTTACCCATAAGTGCATTCTGCATCATCATATGATGACCTACAATGAGAAGAGAAAGAAAAATTAGTTGTTACATTTGATTGCATAACATGTCAGTCAGGTGTAGCCAGGTTGTATTCAAATCAAATCTAGGATAAAAACAGGGCCACGGAGAGGAATATGGGTCCCCCAGTGGCAAAAGCAGGATTTTGAAAGGGGGGTTTCCAATGCGTGTAATACATGTGGGGTATATTAGCATAGCTACAAACATTTTGGAGCTCGAAAATGCGGCAAATAAGCTCCGCCGCATTCTGGCCCAAGCTCTTCTCCTGACCCGCCCACAATGTGATACTGCACGAGGCAAAAATTACCCCTAGCGTGTGTGTGTGTATGTGTGCGTGTGTGTGTGTGTGTGTGTATGTGTGTTAGGGAATTAGACTGTAAGGTGGCAGAGGTTGATGTATGTAAAATTATGAAAAGCTATTTAATATGATGCACTGTTAAAAATTAAAACATATGTAAAATGACAATACTGATAATATGGTTGTACTATCTGACTGCCAGGAGATGTAAGACATCCATTAATGTTCTCTGTGAAACCAGGTAGTTTATAATGTAGATTTGAAAATAATAAAAACTCTACATTAAGGATATGCTTTGGTTATTGGTGATTTATAAATTACTTCTTTCACACAGTAAAATAGTAGTTTTATATTGAAGGAACAGATGTAATAGTAATAGCAGTATACAATGCATTAGTAGAGCACATTACACAATGTACAGATGTAATAGCAGTAGCAGCATACAATACATTAGTAGAGCACATTACACAATGTACACATGTAATAGTAATAGCAGCATACAATACATTAGTAGAGCACATTACACAATGTACACATGTAATAGTAATAGCAGCATACAATACATTAGTAGAGCACATTACACAATGTACACATGTAATAGTAATAGCAGCATACAATACATTAGTAGAGCACATTACACAATGTACACATGTAATAGTAATAGCAGCATACAATACATTAGTAGAGCACATTACACAATGTACACATGTAATAGTAATAGCAGCATACAATACATTAGTAGAGCACATTACACAATGTACACATGTAATAGTAATAGCAGCATACAATACATTAGTAGAGCACATTACACAATGTACACATGTAATAGTAATAGCAGCATACAATACATTAGTAGAGCACATTACACAATGTACACATGTAATAGTAATAGCCAACCAGAAACCCCCACTGGGTGCGCCACTGTCCCCCGTATAGAATCCTTTTGGAGCTGCTCTATTTATGACTATTATGCCTTTAGATGTTGTACCCTCTTCACCTGCTTCTCTTACAACAAAGACCCAATGATTTCATATGCAGTACTGTAAAGCAAGGCCCTGAACTGATTAAAAGATATTTATAGTCATTAAAAGAGGAAGTTATATTCTCTATGATCAATGCAAAGATAGTTTAGAAAGATTGGACTGGATAAAGACTTAAGTAAGTGCTTGAAATTAGTCATTATGTTAATTGCAGGGGAGTCATATTTCATCTGTTGCAAACAGTATTAGAGTTGAGAGGTGATGTTTCCTATCTCAAGTCTAAATAAGATGTTTCCTATCCCAAGTCTAAATAACAGTGTGATAGTAAAGCTGGCCAGTCTCTGTGTACAGTAAGTAATTCAAAGATATATCCCTGCATGCAAAGAATACAATTAACTTGACTCCCCTGCAATCAACATGGTTTATCCCAGGAGTAACTAATTTCAAGCACTTAAGTCTGGATCCAGTCCATTGTCTGTCCACATTCTGCACAGTGACACAGTGGGTATTAGGGTATTTTACTGACCACATAATTGGGAATCAGTGCAAAGTGTCCTTCCTATTTCAGCTGACCTAGGACATGTCAATTATTCTGTCTGCACATTTTTAATTTAAGACCCTGTGTAATGTAACGTAGTTTTACCAAGGAGAAAATGCACTTTTTTAGTTTTATACAGGGACTGATTTAGCTTTTTAGTCAGCAAGGATACAGTAAACTCTAAAGACTGCCTTGAACTGAGAAAACGATAAGAACCGCGCTGCCTAATAGATCCCTTAGATGCAGCCAAATATAGTACTGGGTGGAGGGTTTTCCCCAAACTCCTTTAGATAAAGACAGAAAAAAGATCAGTACTGGGTGCTTCTTTAGGATATAGTAACAATATTTACTCAATGTGTTTAAAATGCTTTAAGCTAAAGTGGATTATAGCAACATCAAAATAAAAGAAGTTTGTCACATAACTGGAAAACTAAATCAAAGGTTACAATGTATAGACTCAAAACTTCTGTGACATTCTGTCAAAAACCTTGGTATGTAAAGTCAATGCAAGTTAAACATAAATATCCGCCTTAGTTAAAAGTCACAAAAGTACCATATATACTCGAGTATAAACCGACCAGAATATAAGCCGAGGCACCTAATTTTACCACAAAAAACTGGGAAAACTTATTGACTCGAGTATAAGCCTAGGGTGGGAAATGCAGCAGCTACTGGTAAATTTCAAAATAAAAATAGCCACCCTGCGAGTGTGTCCCCTCTGTGTGTCCTGCCAGTCTGTACGCCCCCTCTATGTGTGTCCTGCCAGTCTCTACCCCTTCTATGTGTGTCCTGCCAGTCTCTGCCCCTTCCCAGCCTGGTTGCAACATTGAACTTACCTTTGCTGTCCCTCCGGCGGTCCCTGCGTCTGTGTCAGGCACTCTCCCTCGCAGCTGTGCCTCTGGCTCTCTCCCTCACGTTGCGCGCTGCACAAAGACGTTGCATGACCTAAGGTCACCTCAATGTCACTGTGCAAGGCGAGGGAGACAGCCGGAGGCACAGCTGCAGGTGAGAGAGCCTGACACAGATGCAGGGACCGCCGACGGGACCGCAAAGGTAAGTTCAATGGGACCCTCACTCGAGTATAAGCCGAGGGGGGCTATTTCAGCATAAAAACTGTGACTGCGTGGTTGGGGAGGCTCATTACCTAAATCCTGCTGCAATAAGACGCCAATGTTTAGAAAGTCTATCCCATGTAAGCTGGTGGTCTGTAAGAGGAGCTCGCTGATGGCTATGATGGCTATTTATTTACATTGATCGGGCCAGAAAGGAGAGAAAGAACCTAAGACGCTCACGTTGGTGTTGATCCAGAGACGTAGATTGCGCGCGTGCTGTTGGTTGGTTGCGTCCGATCCAGGAGCGCATACAGCGGTGTCCTTTGGATGGAAAGTAATTGTCACGTAGCGTATGGGCCCACAGGAGCTCAGCGCAATGCAGCCATGTGATCAAATACGTTGCACAGGAGTAGGGTCGTACCGCGTAACGCTGACTGTAAATGGAGGTGCAGATTAATGCGAGCGCCTCCGTCTGATCGGTCATGTTGGAATATAATAGCAAACTTTTAATACATGTGAAAAATAAAAAAACGTTGTAACGCGTACAATGCATCGGCAGCGATTCTGACCTTTAGTAACACCTTCATAGTGTCCTAATGGGTCTGAAAGAGGTCATAGAAGGTCACCCCCCCTTTATACTGATAAGCACACGCCTTCTGCGGTACTGGTCTGATGAAACTGTGGGCCAGATTTACTAAGCTGCAGGTTTGTAAAAGTGGAGATGTTGCCCATAGCAACCAATCACATTTTAGCTAACATTCTCTAGTATGTAAAAAAGAAAATGAGAGAAAGAGAGATTGAGTCTGATTGGTTGCTATAAGCACTATCTCCACTTATCCAAACCTGCAGCTCAGTAAAGCTTTGGCCCCATTGGTCAACAAGTCTTTTCTAAAGCTGGTTCCATCATGGCCTCACTGATGCTCTAATAAAACAACTTCTAAGGATTCTGGGGGCCCGATTCAATTGTTAAAAAATCCTTCGCCGGCGTGTTTTTAACGCTTTTTTTTTTTTATTTACCGGCGTTATTTTTTTTTCTTATTCAATTCTTTTCTAGCGTTAAAAATACGCCGGTTTTTGAACGATAAAGGTGAGATGAGAGGTGCGGATTTTTAACGCTGCCCTATGTTGTGCCCCAACAAGACACCAAGACATGCTGATGCTTGTAGAACTACAATCATCAGTATGCCCATGGATGGCAGGGCATTAGGCACCATGCCCTGCCATCCAGGGACCACTGAGAAGCTGCTAGGGGAAAAAAAAATCCCTCTGTTAACGCTGCAAATCACTTCCTGTGCCGGGCGCTACTGAGGCTATTACCCAGTGCCTGAAGTATCGTGAGAACGTGATTTCAGGCACTGGGTAAGAGTCTCTCACTAGCGCCGGGCACCTCCTGCTAGCAGGAGATGATTTGCGGCGTTAACAGAGAGATTTTTTTTTCCTCTGGTTATTTTTTTACCGCTGCCTGCTGTTTTAGCGCAGTGGTAAAAAAATAACTGAATAGGCGAATTTTTATCGGTCAATTTCCGGCGAAGGCGTCGTATTTTTACCGACGCAAACTTTTTGAAAACTTCGCCGGCAATTGAATCGGGCCCAAAGTGTCTTAAAATAAGGGACCTAGAGAGTTTACATAAAGAGGAATGAACCTAAATCTAAATCTATATTTAGACCTACAGGGTCATGGGTATTTCACTTGGTTTCCTCTTTTGCAATTTGTGCTACAAGGTTACCTCCCCTCCAGTGTTTGCCCACTTTTTTGATACCCGTGAATTTTATCTTCGATAGATCCTTACTATGTTTTTGTAAAAAGTGAAGGGAGGGGGCACTATGAGTAGTCACTGCCTTTTTGATGTTGCGAATATGTTCGCTGATGTGTGTTTTCAAGCTCCTTATTGTCCGCCCTACATACTGTAGCCCACATGGGCATTCCAGCAAATAAATCACGCCCTTAGTGTCGCATCTCATTGTTCTTTGATTATGTATTCTTTCCCCGTGGAATTAGATTTAAAGCAAGTTTGCGGGTGAATGGTTGTATGTTTGGTTGTCATACAGAACTGGCATTGGGTGCAATGAAAAAAACCTTTTATATAATTGTCCAACCATGTTTTAGAGATATTGGACCGCATTCACAAGCCTGAAATTTTTTTGTTACATGCCTATTTTTCCGATTATAGCTACTACGCATGTGTGGTAACTATTTTACGCTATCTACGTAGCGCTTCGTTATGTAGAGTAAGGTAATGCTCCAAATGTTCGTAAGTCTCATATTTATATTCAATGATAAACATTATTATTCCTACAGACTGTATGTACCATACTATATTATGAACTATCCACATATAGCAGTAATTACCCTAACCGAAAAAAGATGAATCAGTTTGGAGAAATATCTTTCAAGTTTAGTACGTTTCTGTAGTACTAGTACTATTGTACGTCTGGTACTAGGGCATGAATTGATGTACTTTTGTGGACTTTTATAACTTTGGTGTGTATTTATGTTCAACTTTACTTGAGTCTATACACTGTAACCTTTAATTTTGTTTACCAGTATGTGTTGCAATATCCCACATTAGCTTAAAGCATTTTTAACACATTGACTAAATATTGTTACTAAATATAGCGCCCAGTAATGATCTTATTTCTGTCTTTATCTAAAGACTGCCTGGCTGAATCTAAAGACATGCTGGAACAATAACACTGGTCAATAAAATCTTTCTTACTTTATATCACAAGAGTTAATATAAGTACATCTAACAGTGTTTTCTGTGCTGAATTCAAACAATGTTTTAGAATGACTCCTTATCACATAAGGATTTTGAGTGACAACCAATTAAGTTTACAACAGTCTGATTATCGTGTGAACAAAAATTCAAACACTGGCCAAATAGGTATAAATATGCCCCAATGACAGTGAAACTGTCATTAGCGCCGGGAGTTTGCAATGTCCAAGAAGGGTTTTTTTATGCCCCCCCCCTGGATTAAAAGTTTACAAGACTGGACCCCCAGCTGAGCAGGTAAGTATGTTTTAATTTTTCCCCCCTACATTTTGGCATTTTTTGGGCATAATTACTGGCGGCACTGTATTGTATTTCTGAGAATATAGGGGCATTTATATGGCACTGCGGGCCCTGGCTGGAAGGGCATGCTGGTGCTTGTGGTTCTCCAAGCGCCAGCATGCCCTGGCATCCATGGGCATGCTGGTGCTTGTAGTTTTACAAGAATCAGCATACCCAGTCGTACCGGTATTATTTATTTTATTAATGGGGGGGTGGGGTGGGAAAAGGGGTTAATTTTTTTCTTATTTAAAAAAAAAATAGTAAAAATTGCCTGCGGTCGGAGCAATTACGGCTCTGACTGCTTTTTCTTTTTTCTATGCCGTTTTTGCTACAGCCAATTCAGAGAAGCGTGTCTCTAAAGAAACATGCACCTCTGAATAGTACGTTTTAGCGGATCCGCTAAAACTCTGAATCCGGTCCATAGACTCTACTTGCCCTGATACCACTTTTCCATCGTGGAAATGTCCTGGTGGAACCGTTCACCCTGTTCATCACTGACGGCCCCAATATTGGCTGGGAAGAAGTCTTGGTGTGAGTCCAAAAAGTGGACTTTTAAAGACTTGTTACAGCCCATAGTCTTATAAGATTTAAGAGATATCCAACTACATCCACACACTGGTAAAAAGGGCAAGATCAGGCTTTAGATTATCTGATCTAATAGGCATGCTGGAAACTCCAATCAGCCAATCAGAGGATAAGAATGAGGATTCATAATCAGCTGTCCATGAATCCAAACACGGTTATTTTCAAAATCTTAATCAGCCCTACTTTCTTTAACCTTGTTCTTTTGTTTGCTGCATGTTTTTATGTTTTGATGTTTAATTTAATAGAGTTTCCAGTTAAACAGTTTTTAGAACCTTACAAACACTGATGATGACGATGATACAGTTTACATTTTAAAAAGCTGTATTAAGCACAAGGAAGGAAGTGTTTTTACCCTCTGTTTCAGATGTTTAATCTAGTTTTCCCCTTAAAACAGCAACTGCTAATGATGCATATATTAAAGTGTTTTGCTGTAGAGGTGAACTTGGTCACCTGCCAGTCTCCCTTTTGTGTAGGGAGAACATAAAGAATGTAGAGTAACTGGCAGAGGCACATTTTACAACACTGGGTTCATTTTCCTTAACCGTTTCCGTGCAGAAATCTGTTGTGCGTTGCTCATTTCAACATTCCAAGAAATCTACAATGGATTTGCCAAGAAGACATATTTGATAATGAAATTCTAAAGAGATCCACTTTAGACTGACTTGTAACATGTGTAAGCAGAAATACTTTCATGAATACACAAGGTTTGATCCCAGTTTCAAGCCTGCACCTGGACAAATCATGGTGCAATAGGCAAAAGGAGGTGTGCAAAGTATATTAGATTTTCTTTACATGCAGGGAAATACTTAGGGCTTTGCATAATTCTCAAATCATGAACATCTTTAAAATCAAACTGTAATTTAGAGTTGAGATAGGAAACGTCACCTCTCAACTTGCACAACTTAAATTTGACATTCCCTGTAGTTCAACAAGGTTTGCTGACGTGTACATTTGCACTTATTTTAGCGGTTATTCTCCAATTCTTCATCATTTCCAATCAATTTTTTGGGAAAAACACACATTGTGAGTGACAGAAAAAAATGTAGCTATTTCATGCAAAATGCTGAATTGTATTGTGAAAAAACTGTTCCCATGACTGTCCAGAATAGTAATATTGTATTAAACATAACCAACTTCCATGTGTCCACTAGTCCTTATACACTGTGCACAAGACTTCTGAGTATGCTGCACCATCTGTATATACTAAACACATCACACCCACCAGTTAAACACAATTGTGTCAAAAAATGTGTGCTTAGAAGATTGAACACAATGCACTTACACTGCAATGTAAGTGCAGTGATAAATATATTGGACCTGATTCAGTTTGAAAAAAGGAGAGGAAAGTTAAGCTGGCCATACACTAGATGATTATCGGCCTGATTTCCCACTGCAGTCCGGTGGCTGCTTAACAACTGAATTCTCGTTCTCTCTATAATTGTGACAGTGCCCAAAGGGTATAAATATACCCCAATGACAGTACAACTGTCATTAGCACTGGGATGTTTTTTATGAGGGCACAGTATTTTTTGTATTTTTTATGAATGGGCATGTACCACTATTTGTCGCAGCGTGCCCTGGATAGCAGGGCATGCTTGCACCTGTAGTTCTACTAGCACAAGCATACCCTGTTCGCCCATTATTTATTTATTTATTTCATTTTATTTTACTAGGTTGCAGCGGAGGGGGTGGTGGCAGGTAGGGGTTAACTTTTTTCAATGTTAAAAAAAAAAGGAAGCCCTGCGGTCAGAGCAATTAATGCTCCGGCTGTTTGTTTTTTTTTTTAAACTAGGCCGGCTTTTCCACGACCTCTGAATCGTACGTTTTAGCGCATCCGCTAAAACTCTGAATCCGGGCCTTTAACAGTTGCAGTCAAAGTAAACACAAGCATTCATTATAATCACACAGCAGCTGTGCGCTGAACAAACAAGGAAGGGGGCATTCTTATCTTTTCCCGTGCGTATCTTACTCTACGCAAGTCCTTCTTAACCGTGAATCATTCTTAAGTCTCGAGGAACGCCCATACTGTACATTAGTAATCTGAATGCTGCTCCTTTGCATTATGAACCATGCCCCTCTAGAAACGCATGTGTAAGTCTGGCCATTCGCATGTATGAATCATTCCTAAGTAACCGTTCTTATCTGTGAATCATTCTTACATGGTTTCAGTGCGTAATTTTGAGTTCTGGGCATGCTCAGTTTAACTGTTCTTAAATATACGCACTTAAATCCCGTTCTTTCTTATCTGTGAATCAGGCCCTTAATTTCAAGCTCCTTCTTAAGGCTGAATCAGGTCCATTGTACCTACTTACAGCTGTCTTATTCATATTCTATGCCAATGGAGAATGAAATTGGTGCCATTTTCCTGAGCAACCAATCACACATTGCTTTCATTTTGCAAAAAGCACTATAAAAATGACATACTTATTATTGGAAATTAAATAGTTTTATGTAAAATTCTGGCATAAATATAAAAACAAGCACCAAGTCTAAAGTTTTAGAGCAGAAAATTACTATGCTTTTTGAGGCTGCAATATTTCACATAGAATTGCTATGGCTTATTTAAAAAGTAAAATGATACTCCTGTTATACGAGGTATGTCTAGTAAATAATGAGACTGATTAAATAACTCACTTTTATTTACTGGCATTACAAATGTAATGCTTGTCCCCTTCAATATACTCCCCATTTGCACTAATACATCGCTGTAGTCTTGTTTTTCACTGGTCGAAGGCATGGAGCAAATCAATTTCTGTCAGTTGTTTCAACATATCTGGCGTTTTCTTCTTTACAGCATCAACCTACTCAAAATGTGTCCATTTATGCACTGATTTAACTTTTGGGAAAAGATAAAAGTCACAAGGCACAACAGTTACCCAGTTACCAGCATTATCATAAGGAAGTTTTGAAAAAGCTGAGAGAAAGAGTCAGAAAGAAACGACCGCAACGGTGGAAAAATGCTTTCATTCTTCACCAGGACAATGCGCTGCTCACACAACACTTTCTGTGACCAACAATCACATTACTACACTGGAACATCCTCTATATTCACCCGATTTAGCAATAATAATGCACTGTTGTGCCTTCTGGAACCCATTCTGCCACATGTTCAAGGTCACTACGTATGCAGTTATAACCGGTGCTGACTGCTTTGTTTACTAGGTGGAATCACAGTCTCGTTATTTTATAGACATACTTTGTACATGCAGCATGACCAGGTTACGGGTTTGGGTCCTCCATATTCAGACTTCCTTAATGGAAGTGTTTCTGAGGGCAGGGTGGAATGATATGAGTTATGTTAATTGTACAGTAAGGACGAGGTTTCAGCCCTCATGTACTATCCATACTTCCACACAGAGAAAATTTGAATGGCAATCTGAGCGCAGCGGCAGTGAGATTTGGACCCGGTCCACCAAACTCCAGATAGCCGCATTTCATAATAAATTTGTATCCCATTCAAGCAGTTTTATGGTAGTGTTGTATATTGTTCAGCTAAAGCAGACAGGTCTACTGAATTAACTCATAAGGAATACCTGATGTTACATGAAATTTCCTGATAGAGGTGAGGTAATAAAAAGTTTAAAATGATAAAACTTAAACCTTGGGTTTTATTCTTTGCAGTAAGTTCCTGTAAACCCAACCACATGTAAACATACGTGTCTTATACACATGTCATGTCTGGAGCTTAGTCTTTTATAAAGGCATAATACATAAATAAAGTAAGGGTTCTGGGACATATTCTGAGTCATCAGTATAAAGGCAATTTCAAACATGCCAGCAAGACACAATTAACTATGAGTCATTACAAAACTTAATGGGTAGCAGAAAAAACAGGGATTTAATCAGCTGCAGCCTTTCAAAAACTACAATGAAACACAGGGAAGTGTGCGTCGAGATATAATCTAATTATAACATGGATCGTTAGTAGGAGTGTCTTGCTGTTCTGCTTTCTACTTCCCATTTATTGTTTTATTGCTTATTGATAATACAGCAGCAAACTGGCCGATAAATGCAGGGGGGATGATTCAAGGTTGTGAGTAAACTATGCGCAATCTGGGGTTAAAACCAGTGCAACTGTCTTTTTCTTTACTGTCATAGACAATTTTTTGACATCCTGTTTAGTTTCTATCATTACTATCGCCATCATTAGATCCAATCGAACTATCGCCATCATTAGATCCAAATAGACTTTCCTAAAGCAGTCACCGATGTGTTTTGTTTCAATTATAAATGGTTTGTCATTGTGTCATTGGTGAGGACCAAAGAGTAAATAGTTACAGACATAGGGCTGGACCCAGACTTAAGAAGGAGCTTGAAACCTTTGACCTTTGAGTACATCTTATCCAGAGTTGCAAAAATCGCATCGCTGGATAGAATGCACGCAGTGTGAGCAGAAGATTTGCGCTTCCACTGCTCAAGAACTGCGGATCAGGTCCTTGGTGAGAGCAGGCAATGAAGGTGAAGTCTCTTATATTCTTATATTATAGCAGGGTTGCCGACTCTTCCTGAATATCCAGGAGCCTCCTGGTATCCAGGGAGAGGTGGCAAAGTCCCTCTCATTACTGCAATCCTAGTGTTACCTTCTGTTACTAGGGATTGGGCGGGAATTTTCATCATCAAGCCACGCCCACCCCCAGGAACACTTTGGATTGCAGTAGTGCTGCATAAATAACATCATTAAGCCCCGCCCCCATGTCGGCATCTCGTATATTATACATACCTTTTATTACTGAGATTGGGGTTAATGTGCAGCCCTTTTTATGGTTTGTTTGGGGGGAATAAACACTAATTATCACCCATGCTGAATGTAGAAGGAAAGAGGGGTGCAGGTACAATTAAATGAAAGTTTCATTCAAAATGAAAAGATTTGGTTGACATTCCTAAATATATATGTCTATGTGAGACACGAGCAGGGAAATATGCCAGTGAAAGTAGTAGAGAAGAAAGAAACATAAGGATATAAAACAGTCTGTGAACAATTCTGAGACTGGGTATATATATGTGCTTCCCCCAGTGCAGGAATGGCTGTTAGCTGGCAAAGCATGATGGGACTTGTAGTTTCATAACACCTGGAAGCCACAGGTGAGTCAGGCCTGAATTAAGACAATTACACCATTGTTTTCTTAATCATACTATTCCCTAAATATTTCTGGATGAATACAAAGTAGTAGATTAACATATACTTATAAATTGATTGAGCAACTTCCATTCTGTTTTTGAATACAAAGTAGTCACAGAGATCTCCACAGTTTATATGCTATGGGAATTGCTATAGGAATTGAATATATCACTGTAAACCCAACAATCCCAGCAAAGCATGCATATGGATACACAGTGAAATAAAAATTGGTATGAGCTGACCGTGACTAGGACCATGGTAACAGTACTGGCAAAGCATACATTATGATGTTTAATGATTTAAAGGACAGGGGGAAGCATGCGAATTGTACAGTGTGGGAGGGGGCTCCCACATTCGTGTGGATCAGTGGTCGTACGGAGTGAGGCTGCCATAAAGCCTGCACGAGCAAGGGGAGTGACAGGCGGCAAGCACTCCCCACTCTCTGTCGGAAGGACAGACTCCTGCATGTTCGGGAAGCGTGCGGGGGGTTTGTATCTGGTCCCATATGACCAAAAATTGTTTTGTAAAAGGGAAAATATGAATCCCAGGAAATTATAATGAATGCAACATGAAAATAAGTATATAGTATGAACCATAGTTGTGGACATTCCGGGAGACTCCCAGAATTCGGGCAGTTCTTCCAGTATCCCGGGAGATCCAGCAAATCTCCCGCAAGGGACTTATGGCTCGAGGATTCCATGAAACCATGGCCTCAAGTCCTGCATCATCAAGCCCCACCCCATCACTATGTAACCCCAAAATGGGTAATTGATAATCAAGGGGTTGGGCTTAATGGTGCGATTTACATAAATTGTGTACATTAAGCTCTGCCCCTGCATGCATCTATGGCTTCCCTCCAGGATCTCCTGGAGGGAAGCTTTTAAAAGTCATCATGTATTGTAATAAATGAGAGACGGGTATATAACTTCAAATTTAATTAGTCCCAGGTGTACCAACAGGGACAAACACAGGGTTTATAGAGTGTGGTTAAAATAATGCCATCAGTGTTAACATGACCAGCATGTATCTGGTGTGCCAATCATTTTAAACAGTCCCAGGCACCTGTCAGTCATTCCTATTTCCCCCAAATATATGAGTAATGCAGAACAGCATTAATCAAGTCATTCCTCATGGCTGACTAATTGGGACAGTCCCTAACAACCTGAACTGCCCAACCAAGATGGCTGCACATACCTGAGCTCCAGGTTCTGGGCAACTTTTAAACCCCTTTAGCTTGCCTATGCAGGGCCGCCATCAGGGGGGGACAGCCGGGCCTAGTGTCCTGGGCCAGACAGAGAGGGGGCCCGACATAGCCCCAGGCCTCCTCTCTGTTCTGCCCAAGACACTAGTAAAAAAAAACTTTGTTGGCAGAGGTCTGAACGCGCTGCATATCAGAGCTCTGCATTGCAAGACAAGGGCCCGCGGCACTGGGTGATGATGTCACAACGTGTGACATCATCACATATGCTGCAGCGCCGCCTGACTGCCGGATGCTGAGGAGGAGGGCGCACGCGCCGCGGAGGAAGAGGTGAGGTAAGTTAAGTGAAAACACATGATGGGGGCTGGTGGCTCATGATGGCAGTATTGTG
>WWET01003606.1:55770-83833 GCA_011038615.1 Limnodynastes dumerilii
TCTCTGTTATAAGTTCTCAGCTGCTTTCGTAGTCTCCATCTCTCCGTCTCACCCTCACAGCCTGTACCTCCATCAATCACGATCTCTCCATCACCGTTCCTCAGCTGCACTCGCAGGCTCTGTTTCACCCTCCTGTCAGATTCTCCAACAAACTCCCACTATCTCCGCTGTCTCCACTACTCCTGCCTTCAATCTCCGGCTCTCGGCTGTTGTCTCCGCTGCCTCCTCCTTTGATCACTATTCACCCTCTGGCTCTGAACCGAACAAAGTATCGGCTCCACTGCTCTCCATTAATCTAGTTATTCACCGGACACCTCACACCAACTCAGCCTTCCTTCACCGTTCCCATCACGCACACCAACTGCTGCTATCTACCACTCTCCAACCAACTGCCTCCCCAACTGACTTTTCCCAGATCCTTCTAGAAGCTCCTTGCACTCAAGCGCATGCCACTGTCAGCTGACTGTTGCCCAGGCAACCGCCCTCAAGCACCAGCTGGCTGTCTTCTGGCTGCCTAGCAACAGCCCCACTCTAGCTCTCACTGCTCATGCTGCCTAAAGCACCCTGCAATCCCCAATACTCAATCCTGCACTGCAGGGATGCCACATAAGGAAACATTAAAATACCTATTTTGGGATAGCCCCTCTGCATAACCAGGAATATGAACTTACAGTGTCCCCCCAAACACCCAGGTAGAGATAGTACCAAACATACTACTTTTTGGTACACACACATATCCTAATGAGTTGGCCCTCTTCTTTCTTTCTTTCTTTCTTGCTTTCGTCATGATCACAGCGTCTCTATCACTGTTTGTTTAGCTTTGTTCAGATCACAATAACTTCCCTTTGCTGCGCCATACTTCCTGGTCTGTTTCTGTGCTTTCAGTGTCTCACTGCACTCACTGCTCTCATCACCAGGTGATTCCCTTGCCTATTTAAACCTCCTCTACAGCTCTCTCTTTCTCAGAACAACAAATAAAACCTTAGTCTTCTGACTCCATGTCCTTGAGCCTGCTCATGTTCCCTGACTCCCTGTACCTAGTGCTCTTTCTAATTATCCTGGTTAGCATCATGCCCTGATCCTGTGTCTCCAGACGGTTCCTGTTTTCCTGCCCTTTTATATCACATCACACTTTAAATCAATCTACCTGAGTCCTGGTTCTCTGCTCACTGCATCCAGACCCAGAAATGTGTGCAGTTGTATATATAAATGGAAAGGTGCAGCCAAGGATCAAAAGTATTTTCTTGTTACTGTTACTAGCTTATCGAAGAGCAGACTGTCGAAAACTGGCGGCAGTCTGTACTTCTTTGCTGCAAAGTTATCTGTTGGAAGAAGCGACAAACCACATACATTCAGAATGAAGTAACAAGTTTGTGTTTATAACAGGCATAATAGCAGCATAAATGATGCTCATTGAACCACTTCATAAAAATATTATTAAATAATATTAAATGTTACTTACGGAGGACCTGCATGCGTGCGTATTTTTAGGTACGTTTTAACTGCGCATGCGTAGTAACTTTATTTACATAAATTACGTAGATTATACGCACGTAAGTGCTTGAGGCACGGACATGTGAATCGCCCTTGGGGACATATGTACGGAGGGGCGGGGTTGAAATACGTACTTAAAAAGTTGCGTGAAAGAGGATGGGGGGAGGCATTTAATTGAGTCTTTGAGGGCACGGTTACTTAGAATCGCATGTATGGAATACACACACGCACATACGTACACACGTAAAGTTAGAGGTGGCCTATGGAGGTATAAGTCTACGATTGCACGGCCGGGAAAGGGGAGTGTCATGGGTGTTGGTAGGTGTTGGCTTGCTACGTGCGTGCATATAATTGCGTATATTGGAAAAAACGCATCTCTCTACGGCCCCAAATGTAAATCATTAATCATTAAAGTCTTTTCCTGTTCTGTTCCCTGCTGCTCCCGGCTCTCTCCTCCACTCCTTTATCTTTCCCTCTCCTCCTGCGTCTCATGGCTCTTCTCCCTTGTTGTCGCTGGAGCAGTTTAAGCCAACTGATACTGGAGCAACATAATTTGGGGGAAGTAATTAGTGTTTATTAGTAATTAGGGCTAGATTTGTTTAATGCCAAACACAGTAGGTGTCAGAATTACAATATTCTTACAGACGTAATGATCCTATCAGAGGATCGGATCCATACCCCCGTATGTTTTCCGTACGTGCAGGAGGTCTGAACGTCCGAGAGAGAGAGGGGAGTGCATGTCCCGTCACTCCCCTCTCTCGTGTGGGTTTTATGGCAGCTTACACTGCCATAAGCCTGCATTAACTCAGTAGTGTGGATCAGCGGTCCTTACGACCACTGATCCACAGCAGTATTGGAGCCCCCTCCCACACTGTACACTTTGCATGCTTCCCCCCGTCCACTTTAGCGGGCGGAGAGGAAGCACAGCCCATTTCCAATGAAATGGGCTCGTACGGAACAAAGTTCTGTACAATTGTTTGTATGCTAGGTGTTACAGCTGCCGTCTAACGGAAAGCTGTATCTGCCGGCTCCCTCCCTGTCTGCCCGCTTACCTCTATTACCGCGACGCGTCTCAGGGGATTCCCTAGCCGACAGGCAGCATGGTTACAGCGTCCTAGTAACCATCCACGTGCGCGCCGTCTTCCTATTAGGTGCGCACTCTGTCTTCTTTATCCTTTATGCACTTCCTTACCTGTGGAACGCATCCTGGCTTGGGGGCAGGGTTTTCTGGGCTGTCCTATCACAGGACAGCAGACAGTATTTAACAGCCCACTTACCTTCACTCTGCGCCGGTTATAGAGTCTGTTCCCTCAGTTCTGTGACCTGCTATTTACCTTGTGTGCCTAGTGCTTCCAGCCTAGTGAATTGACCGTTGTTTGACCCACTTACCTGCCTTATATCCTGCCCTAGTTACCTTGTGTATCCAGCCCTGATTCTCATCCCTATTTGTACCTACCTTTCCTGCAGTACCTATACTTACCTGAGTGCCTGTGTGTGTATCTCTTAGGAGACATTTCTGAGTGTTAGCGTGAGTGCAAGCCCTAGTCTGTCTAGTTTGTCCCGTGATCGACTTTAGTCCTCCGTGCCTCGTTTCCGTGTTCGCCGTTTGTTTGTCTCCGGTGGGTCTCTTCCTGTCGGTTCTGCTCCCGCTGATATCTGTTGGTTCTTGTCATCTTTTGGGGTTCACCGTTGGTGTCTATTCTTACATCTCCCTGCGAGTCCAAGTTCAACGGGGAACGACCACGCCTGCAGGGGCCGCTCAGTCCATCCCCACCATCAGGGGCTCTGGTGAAAACCACCTGAAAGGTAAGACTCCAGACCCCGGAAGCTTGTTCGCTCACTCCTTTGGGTTCTCCTTAGGATTACTCTGGTGCTTCACGGGTAAACCCGGAGTATCCTACACACTCTGCCTGGACCACTCCGGTGCTTCGCAGGTAAACCCGGAGTGTCCTAACATTATAACCGGCCATATACTGATTAAGATGGATGCATCCACCTCGGAAGCTATTAATGCCCTTATTGCTCAGGTATCCAATCTCGGGCAGATGGTGCAAGTCCTGACCAATAAAGTAAACTCTCAAGAGGAGGTTATTGCAGCATTACGTACGGCCGCTGCTGCCCCTGCTCCCCCGGTTTCGGTTCAAGTTGTCCCGGCTGCTGCACAGGATGTGAAGATGAATTTACCGGACAAGTTTACAGGAGACCGTAGTCAGTTTCACCTATTCAAGGAAAATTGTAAGCTGTACTTCCGACTTCGCCCAAATGCATCTGGGACGGAACAGCAAAAGGTGGGATTGGTAATCTCACTCCTACAAGGGGACCCCCAGGCTTGGGCATTCAGTCTTCCCTCTGGAGATCCGGTACTGTCATCAGTAGATGCATTCTTCGGGGCCCTTGGGCTGCTCTATGAAGATCCGGACAGAGAAGCTACAGCTGAAACTAAACTCCGAAGCCTTCGCCAGAACAAGAGGACGGCGGAAGAATATTGTGCGGAGTTCCGTCGCTGGGCCAATGACTGCGGGTGGAATGACCCAGCTCTTCGCAGTCAGTTCCGGATTGGCCTCTCTGAGCAAGTCAAGGACGCTCTTGTCCAGTTCCCATCTCCCGAAAATTTGGAGGATCTCATGCGAATAGCCATCAAAGTTAAGCAATCAATGTTCCCGGGACCGAAAGCCCACACTGCAAATGGTTTTCAATCCTAAAACTTATCCTTATCCTAATCCTTAGCCTAACTCTGATCCTAACCCCCCTCTTTCATGACCCTAACCTTATCCCTCCCTTCTCCGAAGCCTAACCTTAAAAGTGCCCGGAGAGAGATCCTCACCTCTCTGGTCAGGCGGCTTACGAAAAATGAATGTGGAAGTATGTGGAAGTATGCCAATCAGTATGTTACCCATTCAAAAAAAAACGGGTCAAGAGGGAGGTATGCTCCCCTTCAAGGACGTCACCCACTCTTCAGGGAGACTCCCTGATATTCAGGAAGAGTGGACATCTAGCATTTAGGGTCTTGAGGACTATGCTTACCTGCTGACACAGCTGCACTTGACACAGATACTGTGCATATTTTATACAAGTATGAAGGCTCAGTCAGTAGCACTTGTGTGTCACAAACCTGAGCTCATGAGTTTGATTCCTGGACTAGGCGTTATCTGTGTGGAGTTTGTATGTTCTCCCCGTGTCTGTGTGGGTTTCCTCTGGCTGCTCCAGTTTCCTCCCATATGCTACGGACAATTTGTGGCGCTATATAAGCGTTAATAATACCAGTCTGACTTAGTGATTGTCTTGTCACACTGACACTAATTTCAGCTGACAACCAATCGGTTGTGGGGTGGTGCACCATACCCACCAACATGACCAATTCCATTAGGTACAAAATACTCTGCTCCTCAGTTTCCAACTCTCAGTTACTATGGTAACCACCTTTGTGGAGACAAATATTTTTTTTTTAAATATCAGTTCATTTGTTTAAACCAGGTGAGTGACAGTTGGAAGCTCAGGAGCGGATTTTATTGTACCTAATGGAATGGGTCATGTTGGAGGGTCTGGACCAATGCCTGATTGAAGCTGTCAGAGGATAACTCCATGTATGAGCCTCTGACAGCCTGCTTACAGTGCAGGGGCAGTGGTTGCCACAGGCCCTCTCTCCTCTGGTCCCCATCCATAACAGGCACACTCCTTGCATCCCTTCTAGCTATGCCCCTATTCCTCTAGCAGCACAAGTAAGCAGGTTGTGTTGCCCTATCTGTTTGCATCACTTCAGACAGACTGCGATAGGAGCAGCTTGCGGTAATTAGAAGCTTCGGGATGGCTGATCTGGGCGATAACTCCGCTGCCTCTCTCTGGCTCATGATTTATTGAGTTCTTTTGCAAATCCTCCCTCTTAGTAAAGGAAATAAAGTGTGATAAGAAATTCAGTGGTTGCTGACTCCCGAAGCCCTTCCCTGCAGCAGTGCTGGCAGGTCACACAGAAGGGCAATACACTGAAGCGGACGCCTTATTGATCAGTGCCCCAGGGGTTGACAACTGAATAAAGGAATAATAGAAAAATGGAGTTAAATAAACCATTCAATGTGCTTCGTAAAAGGAAAACACGCTCTGCTAATACCATCTTTTCAAGGTCTGATGCTACACACTGAGAGCACTCACCCAAAGCCTCCCTGCATTTAACCTGTTCTTAACCTCTTCACCATTGTATTGGTTTGTAATACATTATGTTGTGTTCTGGTGTGTTCTATGCATTGCAAACATCCTACAGCAGAGCCCTATAGCTATATAGGGGTAGCGGGAACGCAATACCAGGGCCAGTAGCATGCCGGAACTGCAGCTATTTTCTTGCCTTTCTCCTGGTAGGGAGGGGATGAGGGGTATTGGTTTGGGTAACTGTTTGTGCTGTGTTAGGTGAATCTATACTCACCATAATGTATTATGGGGTACACTCTGTGTGAGAGGTAGGGGAATGTATTATGGGGTACACTGTACGTGTGAGGAGTGTGGGTCCTCATTGCCAATGGCCCTATTTTGTTAGGGCCGTTCGCTCCGAGGCAGTTCTGAACTCATTGAGGCATAAGCAATCGATCCCCGGAGCACTGAACACGGCGCTCCAAAAGGTAAGTAAGCTTCCCCCAACCCACTCTTTAACCCTAACCCTAAGCCCCCCCCACAGACTAACCCAAAATCCCCCCACCTGCAGCCTAACCCTAAGTCCGTGGAGAGGGTTACTCACCTCTTCAGTTATCCAGCGGTAGCGCTTTCCGAAAATGAATGGGTGAGTATGCGAATTGCATACTCACTGATTCATTAAAAAAAAATTCTGCGATGGCTCTCATTCGAAATAGGGACAGCTGAAAAGCAACTTTCGGCTGTCCCTATTTTGCAATGAGAGACATCGCAGCGGGGACTCGCAACCTTGTTTTATCACCTCTAAATGACCAAATGCAGCTCTTAATTTTATGTGAAACACTGTGCACATAATGATCACATGGTAATGTCCCCAGCTTACATGATTATGCCACAAACAATAGTTTCCCTAGAACTTTCTCTATTCACTGGCACTTTTCATGTATTTTGGAAGGGGTGTGTGCGTCACACCTTTTTCCCCCCTTTCTGAAACCTCTAAATATAGCATAGGATCAGGGACTGCCCTCTTTACTTAATGTAAAAATACAAAAATGTAAACTGCACCAGGTTAAGAGGCATTTGCCTATGTCTGTGTGCGTGTTTAAAAAACATACTCATAAAGTTGGGTTGCATATATCTCCCAACATTTGATAATTCGAAAGAGGGGCAAATTTCGTGCCCTTGTAGAGGAGGTGTGTATTGTACCACCCAGTGGGTGTATTTGTGAAAATGAGTGTGTCTTGTACCGCCCAGACCAGCGGGTCTAACGCCTGCCCCTTTTATTTATTCAGCCATCCATATGTCTGCCCCATATTATATGTCCAGCCTCCATGTCTGCCCCTTATTATTATTGCCAGCCTACATGTCTGCCCCCTATTTTTGCCAGTGTCTGCCTCCATGTCTGCCCCTATTGCTAGTGCCTTTCTCCATGTCTGCGCCCAAATGCAAGTGCCTGTCTCTATGTCTGCGCCCAAATGCCAGCGCCAGCCTCTATATCTGCCCCCAATTGCCAGTGCCTGTCTTCATGTCTGCCCCCAATTGCCAGTGCCTGTCTCCATGTCTGCCCCCAATTGCCAGTGCCAGCCTCCATCTGCCCCCTATTGCCAGTGCCTGCCTCCATATATGACCCAATTGCCAGTGCCTGATCTCTTAGGACAAGTTGTAATGAGGGCGCGACAGCGGAACAGTCCCCTGAAAGCAGGACTGTCCCGCTCGAATCAGGACACTTGGGAGGTATGGCATTGCAGCTCTATCTAACAGATCATTAGCTATTGCAAATCATATCTGAATCTGATGGGAGATTTATTCTTAGCTTGTGACTGTATGATAATGGGAATAAGGATTATAAAGGCTGCATTGCCATAGCCTAAATTGTACATGCCAACCTTAAGATTAGTATGTTCCTTGGAAAGCTGTATTAGACTTGTTGCTAATTATTACAGCTGTTAAGGATGAAATATGTATAAGCTAACATTAGAGGTAATAAAATTCATATCAAGCTAGAGAATTATAAAACTGAAAACGGAACCAATTACACTAAGCAACCAAATCCTTATGACTTTTTATTGTAAAAGTTAATATAAGTGCATTGCATAGCATTTTCTGTAATGAATCAAACAATTGTTTTAGAATGACGCTACCACGTAAGGAATTAGAGTAAGACCCAATTCAAGTTTACAACATTATGGGCCCAATTCAATTAGGTGCAACGACAGGAAAAAGCTTGCAGAGCGCTTTTTCCCATCATTGACATTTCACCTAAATTTCAGCGATTTTAAGGCGCACCTCTGTGGGGTGCACATAAAAATCTCCCCCCCCCCAAAAAAAAATTTGCCGCATTAGCTTCGCACCGCAAATAACAGCGGTTCAAAGCTAATTGAATCACAGACACAGTAAATGATTAACTCACTTATAATAATGACTCACTGGATTTTCTGTTGTGATTTACCCCAGGAACGTCCCTTTAAAGTGCCCAGCATTAGTCAGCTAGAATACTTGGACTCCACTTGCCCTGATACCGCTTTTCCATTATGGAAATGTCACGGTGGAACCATTCGCCATGGTTATTGCTGACTGCCGCAAGATTGGCTGGGAAGAAGTCCTGGGGCCAGATTTACTAAGCTGAGGGTTTGGAAAACTGGAAATGTTGCCTATAGCAACCAATCAGATTCTAGCTCTCACTTTCTTTTTACATACTAGGGAATGTCAGCTAAAATCTGACTGGTTGCTATGGGCAACATCTCCACTTTTCTAAACCTGCAGCTTAGTAAATCTGGCCCCTGGTGTGAGTCCAAAAAGTGGACTTCCAAAGACTGTGGGTGAAGTCAGCGTAGAGAACTCGTATATAATAACACATGAGGAGCCCTTTGACAAAATTATTGTCTCACAATGTTATAAACCAGTATAATTATTCAGCCCTAATGTGTTAGAGAAGTGGATTGACAATAAAGATAATTATGCATACATCACACTAGAATATCTTTCTTATTCGATATGAGTCTATACTTTCTACACATACAGAAACAGGAAATTCCACCACTGATTGCTGATAACACTCTGCTAAAGACTGTCATGAATTGCACAACAAACTTAGATATATGCTCAATATTCACTTTTCCCCTTTTCAGAAGTAGCCAAAAACAGTCAAATCCCTTTCACCCTTGAACTCGGCTGATGACTCCAATGTGGGCAGAGGTATAATTTTACTCATTTGTTTCCTGAAGTAAGCAGAAGTTACGGCCAGGGCATCTTATTATGGGGCTGGTCTAGAGTTAGGAGTTGTTTGCATACAGGTAAAATACCGTCTGGTTTTGCTTAAATTTTGTTTTTTTACCTTTTTTTTTCTCTGTTACTCCCTATTCTGGATAAGTCAGATCTCAGCATCTGCCAGTTGACGTGACTTTTCTCTGCGTGATTTGCTACCGCACATGGGGCCTGATCCAGCGCTACGAAAATTCGCACGACGGGCGAATGCGAACGTACGCTCGGGCGTATCAACCTACACGCCCCTAGCACTCCCATAGTAAAGTCCCTGCTTACGGCGGCTATACCCTACACTGGGTACGACCGTCGGCCGTATGAAAATTCGCAGAAAATACGCTGAGAAAATACGCTTAGCACGCCCATACTGTACAATTTAAATGGCTATCCCCGCCTCCCTGTAGTAAAACGGGCGCCCAGCCGACCATCGTAAAAAAAATACGCCCAGCGAGCGAAAAATACGCTAACGATACGCCCGCTATTCGCTCATGACGCTCGGGCGACCGGAAGCTGTCATACTGGGCATGCGCATTGCGAATTTTTGGCCGAAAATTCGCATACGCTCGTCGTACGCTCGCTTGCGAGCGTTGCTCTGGATCAGGCCCATGGTCAGAACTGAAGAGTAGGCAGTGCAACCCTGGCGTCTGGGGCTTGCGTTCTGAGCACCATGTAGGGAAGTAGTTGATGTACAGTAAGACCATGCCAAGGCAAGAGCACTTGATCCTGGTCAGCACGCAGACATAACAAAGGTTACTATACATTGGAAAATTTGCACCTACTGCAGGTCATGTCTATGTCAGTGGGCACTCATTCAGAAACTAATTTAGTGCCCATCAGCTTGATTGTGGTCCAGGAAAATCAAACTGATCTGGATCACTGCAAGTGGGTAACATAAAAACATAGAAAGTGACGGCAGATAAGAGCCACATGGCCCATCCAGTCTGCCCAGTTGTTTATTTAAAACTATACTGACCCTAGACCCTATTTACCCTAAATTTAGCTTGAGATTTAGGATATCCTTATATTTATCCGAAGAATGTTTAAACTGTTCTACTGTGTTATCCTCAACCACCTCAGATGGGAGGCTATTCCACTTATCTATCACCCTTTCTGTGAAGTCATTTTTCAGCACATTTCCTCTGAATCTACCACAGTCCAGTTTATATTCATGCCCTCGTGTTCTATTACACCTCTTCCTCTGAAAACTGCAACCCTCCTCTAGCCAGTCACAACCCTTGATATATTTGAAAGCTGCTATCATATCCCCCCTCTCCCTTCTCTGCTCCAAGCTATACATGTTTAGTTCCTCTAGCCTTTCTTGGTATGATTTGTGACACAGGCCATGGACCATTTTAGTTGCTCTTCTTTGCATATTGCACAATGTATTTATTTCTTTCTGATGATATGGTCACCAGAACTGAACACAGTATACTGACAAGGGTACTGACAAGATAAATTATATTGTTCTGTATATTTAGCTACAGGGTTAATTTCTACATTTCTGCAATAGTTGTTACAGGCGTCCTAGTGAGCAGTATAAATAAGCAGCCAAGTTCCCCAACGTTTAAAGAATTTTATGATAAAATAATAAACTGTTAAAAAATTATTATCAAAAACCCAAAGCTCTGTCAATGGGAAAATGTTGGCAAAAAGTTTAAAGTTAAAGTGTCATAAACTTAGTTTTAATATAGTTGTTATCCAGGGTTGTACTGACGTTAGTGGTGATGGAGAAAGTTTGTCACACGGAAGAGGAACATGAGCAATGTCATTTTACAGAAATGTTGTCTACCATTTAAATCAACTTTACATACAGGAGACTGAGGTTTCTTTTTTTCTTTGTACCTCACTCAAAGCCATGACTACAAGTTAGCACAGATGCAGTGTTTACTTTCTACAATAGGCCATTTACTGTCACTAATATTGACTTTTATTTTCAATAAACTATTAGAAATATCTTTACATTTGGGCCATGTTGTTGAATGTTTAGACTATTTTGACGGTCTTAATTTGAGAATGTGCAGTAAATAAAGCAGGCTTGAAAAAAAAGCCAGTGGGGAATCTCTTGAAAAAGGAAACTTTTCAGCAGCTTGGGGAAAAGTAAGAGGACATTTAGCCCTTTAAATCCACCAGGCAGCTCACTGAATAGACCCCATTCCGCTGCCATCCAGTGTAAGGGTAGGCTGCCATGCTGCCTTGGAAATCCAGGTGGGAGGGGAAGGCAAGACATGAGAAGTTTGTATGAATTTAAAAAAACATTTTTTTCTTGCTATGCCATAATTTACGTGTATGCCACAATAGTGGGTTTTACCTACAGCTCTATCTCCTGGTCATGTTGGTGGATAAAAAAATTTGTGCCACATAACTTTAAACATCCAAGTCTCCACCACAGCTGCTGGCGCTAACTGAACATCTAAGAGATTAACAAAAATCAGTCTTTGCAAACTGGAAACCTCCTTTATTTGGGTATGAGGCAGTGATTTAATGCAAATCACTGCCTTAAATCCTGCCCTGTTTTCCATTTCCTATAATGTTACTTAGGATAGCCAGGGCTTAATGCTGTAATTTGCACCCCCACATCCATAGTAACATGATGGAACGTAGCATTGATAGGCAGAGGGGTGGGACTTTATTCAGTGATATCATCAAGCCCCGCCTCCTACCATCATCACTTTCTTCCCTCCAAGAAAACCCAAAAGGACAAAATGAAAAGTCAACAACTATGCTCCCCTCCCCCCTCACACTGTGGAAAATGAGAACTACTACCAAATTTAATGTCTTTGGCTGGTTGCTGATTATGATTATGGGTGTATGGGCTCTCAGCAGCCACAATTCAGTGTGTGATGGGCACAGCAGACAGGCTGTAACTCGCAAGAGCATCTGTGCACTATGATTTGGGGACATCAGGTAGCTGGAAATGATCTGTGAAGTCAGCCTGACACACGTCACACCCAGGGAACAGAATTTCATAACTTTATGACTTCAAGGATTATACATATTTGGGAAGTGTGTTTGTGTGTGTGTGTGTGTATTTGTGTGTACTACTTTTTGGAGAGTAATAAGAATTACACATATTTGGTATTTGGTGCAGCTGATATGTGTGTAACGAGATTTTTGTGTATATGGGATGTGTGTGTGTGTGTGTGTGTGTGTGTGTGTGTGTGTGTAAAAAAAATTGTGTTTTTGAGGTGTGTGTAAAAATATGGATATTTGGAGGATATGAGTATATCTAAAAAGAATTATGCATCTAGGGTATGTGTGTGTAAAACTATTTTCTCTGACATCCATTGGGGGACACTGCCAAGCCATGGGGTATAGTAGGTGATCCTGGGAGTCAATAAACTTTAAGCTTTAAAGTGTTAACTGGATATTTCTCTCCTACTAGTTGCCTGAGGAGTAGAGCTTATTTTCTAATTTAGCATTTTTATTTTTTACTCTAGATTGTCTCTTTTAACGAGACATGGTACAGGCTCTGGGATGCCCCCCAGGAGTGGATAGCTTCCTCCACTTTGGGTACCAGAGCTGGGGGTGAGTAGCCTGTGGTCTTCCCTCACCTCCTATGAGCTGCTGCAGTCTCCTATACAGAACACTGCCGGCGACAGGCACCATTAGCAGCTGACCTGGCACACTGCAATGCAGCGTTGCAGTCCCCCTCAGCCTGCCACCGAGAAGGTCTGCCTTGCAGAGAACACTTAGCAGTGATGGAACACAGTCACAGCCAGTTCACCACTAATGAGAGTACAGCTGTCGGCTGCGCTTACTCTGCCGCATAGAGAAGAGTCTGGGACCCGTTGGATGACCATTTCCCCAACAACTGTGAATAAGAGTGGGAGGAGATTTTTCCTACTGCTGGAAACCTCCTCCCACATCATTCTGGCGCGAACATAGTCTAAAACCAGTCATAAAGACGCGATAAATATTGCCCATTAATTTCTCCCCCCCCAGTATTGCCATCATTTCTCAAGCACCCCCCAGTATCCCCATATCTCCAGCTCTCCCCCAGTATTCCCCATCATGTCTCCATCCCACCCCCAGTATTCTCCACCATATACTGCAGCATCCCAATATCCCCATCATGTCTCCAGCCCTCCTCAGTATTCCCCATCATGTCTCCCCAGCCCGCCTCCGTATTCCCCGTCATGTCTCTCCAGCCCTCCTCAGTATTCCCCATCATGTCTCCCCAGCCCGCCTCCGTATTCCCCGTCATGTCTCTCCAGCCCTCCTCAGTATTCCCCATCATGTCTCCCCAGCCCGCCTCCGTATTCCCCGTCATGTCTCTCCAGCCCTCAGCGGCGGATTGGTCATAGGCCTTACCGGGAAATTTCCCGGTAGGCCGAAGCACTTTGGAGGCCGGTCGGAGACCGGCCATTATATTTTATTTTAACTTTTTTTTTTTTCCTATTTTTAGTAAAAAATTTTTTATTTTTTTCACTTTTTAAAAGTTAAGTAAAGGCCCTGCAGTGGCCGCGGTAGCCAGTATAGGGCCGCTGGGTTCATCATTCCGGCGGCCCTGTACTGTCTGACCGCGGCCCGCAGGGCCTTTACTTAAGATTAGTGCCGCGAGCACGCAATCAGCTGTTCACCGCCAGCCTTTCCCATTATCTGCTCATATTCAGTCAAATACTTCAGAACTCATTGGACGGCGCTTCACAGTGCAGATGGACAATGACCTGAAGCATACAGCAACCAAAGAGTTTTTTAAGACTAAAAAGGGGAATCTTATGCAATAGTCAAGTCAATCACCTGACCTGAATCCGATTGAGCATGCATTTGACTTGATGAAGACAAAACTGAAGGGAAAACGCTCCAAGAACAAGCAGGAACTGAAGACATTTGTAGTAGAGGCCTGGCAGAGTATCACCAGGGATGAAACCCAGCATCTGGTGATGTCTATGCCTTCCAGACTTCAGGCTGTAATTGACTGCAAAGGATTTGCAACAAAGTATTATAAAGTGAAAGTTTGATTTAGGATTGTTTAGTTTGTCCCATTACTTTTGGTCCCTTAAAAAGTGGGAGACACATATAGAAACCATTGTAATGCCTATACCGTTTACCTGATTTGGATGTAAATTCCCTCAAATTAAAGCTGAAAGTCTGCAGTTAAAGCACATCTTGTTTGTTTCATTTCAAATCCTTTGTGGTAGTGTATAGAGCCCAAAATCTGAGAATTGTGTCGATGTCCCAATATTTATGGACCTGACTGTATGTGAACCCTTTGAAATTACCTGGATTTCTGCATAAATTGGTCACAACAATAGACAAACACAGTCTGCTTAAACTTATACCACACAAACATTTATATGTTCTCATGATTTTATTGAACACACCATGTAAACATTCACAGTGCAGGGTGGACAAAGTATGTGAACCATTGGATTTAATAACTGGTTGACCCTCCTTTGGCAGCAATAACCTCAACCAAATGTTTTCTATAGTTGCATATCAGACCTGCACAACGGTCAGGAGGAATTTTGGACCATTCCTCTTTACAAAACTGTTTCAGTTCAGCAATATTCTTGGGATGTCTGGTGTGAATCGCTCTCTTGAGGTCATGCCACAGCATCTCAATCGGGTTGAAGTCAGGACTCTGACTGGGCCAATCCAGAAGGCGTATTTTTTTCTGTTGAAGCCAGTCTGTTGTTGATCTACTTCTGTGCTTTGGGTCGTTGTCCTGTTGCATCACACATCTTCTGTTGAGTTTCAGTTGGTGGACAGATGGCCTTAAGTTCTCCTCCAAAATGTCTTGATAAACTTGGGATTTCATTTTTCCGTCGATGATAGCAGTCTGTCCAGGCCCCGAGGCAGCAAAGCAGCCCCAAACCATGATGCCCCCTCCACCATACTTCACAGTTGGGATGAGGTTTTAATGTTGGTGTGCTGTGCCACACATAGTGTTGTGTTCCTTCCAAACAACTCAACTTTGGTTTCATCTGTGCACAGAATATTTTGCCATTAGTGCTGTGGAACATCCAGGTGCTCTTTTGCAAACTTCAAATGTGCAGCAATGTTTTTTGTGGACAGCAGTGGCTTCCTCCGTGGTGTCCTCCCATGAACTCCATTCTTGTTTAGTGTTTTACGTATCGTAGATTCGTCAACAGAGATGTTAGCATGTGCCAGAGATTTCTGTAAGTCTTTAGCTGACACTCTAGGATTCTTCTTCACCTCATTGATCATTCTGCGCTGTGCTCTTGCAATCATCTTTATAGGACAGCCACACCTAGGGAAAGTAGCAACAGTGCTAAACTTTCTCCATTTATAGACAATTTGTCTTACCGTGGACTGATGAACATGAAGGCTTTTAGAGATACTTTTGTAACCTTTTCCAGTTTTATGCAAGTCAACAATTCTTAATCGTAGGTCTTCTGAGAGCTCTTTTGTGTGAGGCATGGTTCACATCAGGAAATGCTTCTTGAGAATAGCAAACTCAAAACTGGTGTGTGTATTTTATAGGGCAGGGCAGCTTTAACCAACACCTCCAATCTCAACTCATTGATTTTACAGGTTGGTTGAGAAGTCATTAGTCTAGGGGTTCACATACTTTGTCCACCCTGAACTGTGAATGTTTACATGGTGTGTTCAATAAAAACATGAGAACATATAAATGTTTGTGTGGTATTAGTTTAAGCAGACTGTGTTTGTGTATTGTTGTGACTTAGATGAAGATCAGAACACATTTCATGACCAATTTATGCAGAAATCCAGGTAATTCCAAGGGGTTCACATACTTTTTCTTGCAACTGTATATATATTTATTTTTTCTCCTTACACTCTCCCTTGCTGTGCTCCTTCATAGGTTCTCTGTTTTCTTATTTTAATAAGGATTTAGGGAACTGTACATTCTTATATTTAAATGCATATAGGAATGTATTTCTTTCTGTCACACCAAAAAATGGGCCCAAGGGTGTTCACCAAGATAACGTCTCTAATGGCTGGTCTTCTTCGCATCCAGGGGGTGACCATCATCCAATATCTGGATGATCTTGTGTTGAAGGCTACTTCCCATTCCCTGTTCAGCCACTTAAGACTACCCATAAGTTTCCTGGATGCACATGGTTGGATCCTCAACCTTCCAAAATCTTCCTTAATTACCGTTCAGCAGATGCGATTTTTGGCTCTCATCTTTTACACCAGACTTCAGTGAGTGTTTCTGCCAGAGGACAAGTCTCTTCGGTTCTCAACAAGACCAGGGCTATTCCAGCAAGAAGGGAGGTATCTCTGTTACACTGTATGAAGCTTCTAAAAAACCATGGTTTCAGTCTTTAAAGCCATTCCATATGCTCAATTTCATTTAAGGATTTTCCAGTGGGAGCTTCTGCGCAAGTGGTCCAGGTCTCCCCTTCACATAGACAGACAGTGTATCAGGTTGTCGGTGGCAGCCTGATAATCTTTCAGCTGGTGGCTAGTCTAGTCTCACCTCACCAAGGGTCGGTCCCTACAGGCATGGGAGTGGACCTTGGTCACCACACCACACCTGGTCTTTCCAGGTGGGATACCAAAGAGCACAGGTTCCAGGGACTTTGGGCCCCCCAGGATGTTCACCTGCCCATCAACGTTAGAACTTTGAGCAGATCACAGAGTTCTAGTTCAGTCCGGAAGTCTGCTGTTCAACAGATTCATAAGGATCCAGTCAGACAATGTGACGACAGTGGCATATTTCTTCCATCAGGGAGGAACTCACAGTCCTATGGCCATGAAAGAGACTTCTCGCATCATGGCTTGGGCAGAGCGTCATATTCCGGTGATATTGACAGTCTTTATTCCAAAGGTGAATTGGGATGCCGATTATCTTAGTTGTCACAGACTACAGGCTGGAGATTGGTTGCTTCAAAAGGAGGTATTCGAACTCCTGGTCCAATGTTGGGGTCAGCCAGAGATAGACGTCATGGCGTCTCAACGTAACTTCCAAGTTCCTTTGTTCTGCACAAACTCCAGGAACCCCTCCACAGGATTCACTAACGCTATATAATTTCTGTGGCAGTTTCAGCTGGTGTACTTGTTCCCTCCACTTCCCATGTTAGCAAGGGCCGTATCCAGAACTACGGCCGTCTTCCATGGACGGCCGTAATTCACTGAACAGTAGCTACTGCGCATGCGCAGTAGCTATTGTACATTATCTGCGTATCGTTTCGATACGTAGATTGCGTATATGCGGTCTAAAAGACCACATATACGCAATTTACGTATCAAAACGATACGCAGATTACGTACAATAGCTACTGCGCATGCGCAGTAGCTACTGTTCAGTGAATTACGGCCGTCCATGGAAGACGGCCGTTGTTCTGGATACGGCCCCAAGAGTCATCATGAAATTGAAGAGAAAAAAAGTAGCCACCAAGCGTGGTACTCAGACGTTCTGTCAATGTGCACAGCCCCCCCTTCCGGTTACCTCTTTGTACTAGTCTTCTATCTCAGGGACCTCTTCTTTGTCACAACTTAAGTTAGACCCTGATTCTTAGATCCAGGGGATTCTCTTTGGAGGTTACTTGGACTATGATTAAGGCTAGAAAGCCTTTCTCATTGGTAAATTATTAGCATGGGAAGACATATTCAGTAGTGTGAATCACAGAATGCTCATACATCTAGGTTTAATCCTCCATGCCTTCCCTCTCTTGTCCAGGCGGGGCTAGATAAGGGTTTACATTTAGCATAAAGATGCAGGTTTCTGCACTCTCAAACTTTTGCCAGTGAAAATTGGCTGGTTTACGTGATGACAAACTTTTCTGCAGGTTACATGTTCAAGCCCCCCCCCCCATTTTTCACCCCACTGGAACCACTGGGGCCAGATTTACTAAGCTGTGGGTTTGAAAAAGTGGAGATGTTGCCCATAGCAACCAATCAGATTCTAACGGACATTCTCTAGTATGCAATAGTTAAATGAGATCTAACCCGCAGCTTAGTAAATCTGGCCCTTGGTGTTACTATGGAGCCTTTTGAACCATTAGCGTCTATGGGTCTTAGATATCTCACCTGGCAGGTGGTTCTCCTACTGGCCATTTACTCTGCATGGCGTCTCAGAATTGGGGGCTTTGTGCTGTACCCCCATGCCCTTTTTGATTTGAGCCTTCTTTTACTCCAAATCTTGCATTTTGTTTTCACTTGAACCAGATTGCAGTTCCAGCGTTTTCCCGCAACCTCAGTCCTCGGATACTTCCTTGCATTTTCTGCTTATAGTCCGAGCTCCTCGTTGCTATGTGGACCGTCCCAATTGTGTTTGCAAGACGTCGGACCTCTTTGTTCTGTACGATGCCTAGAAAAGAGGTTGGCCAGCTACAAAGGCTTCATTGTCAAGGTGGATTACAGCTACAGTTAGACAGGCATATGTTCTGTCAAACAAGCCTGTGCCAGTGGGCCTAAGGGCTCACTCCACTAGAGTGGTTGGAGTTTCGTGGGCCGCACATCATGGTGCCTTAGCTAAACAGTTGTGCAGGGCCGCGGCGCAGTCTTCTGTCCAAATATTTATAACATTTTACAAGTTACAAGGTTTTGCACCTAAGGATGCCAGTTTTGGACGCAAGGTCTTGCACGCAGCTGTTATAGAGCATTCCCTCCGTAGGGGCAGCTTTGGTATGTTCCCATGGTTTGGTATTGTCCCCCAATGGATGTCAGAGAAACAAGGCTTTTTTTTTTTTTTATTACTCACCATAAAGTCCATTGGGGGACACTGTGCTCCCAACCTTGCTTTGATAAGTTTTTTGTTACTACTTATAAAGGTTTCATGTTTTACTAGTTATGTTAGTTATGTCTCCTTGGGCTATTAAAAAAAAAATCTTCCTGCAAAGGGGAGGAATATCCAGTTAACACTTTAAAGCTTAAAGGACCACCTACTAAACCCCATGGTTTTGCAGTGAAACTCAGAGAAACAGACTGCACAGTTATTTGTATTGAGGTTATGTTTGTAACAATCATTACACATATTTGGGTGTGTGGATATTAGTTTTGATTTTGGGACTATGTTAGTAAGACTTTATTTAACTTAACAGTATATTAAAATGATAAACAGGAGCTTGTTTTTGAAGTGTCTGTGGTTTCTGGGTTGTTCTTTATTGAAACTACATGGCTTCAGTTGGCACTCTCTGTGATTAGATGATACTGAATCTTCCATTAGCAGAATGGCAAAGGATTCTCCAATGCATCTCAGCATATAGGACTGCCCCAAATGGGCAGGACTGTGACCGATTCTAAATTATGACTAGGTCAATGTATCATAGCCTGGTGCTAGCAGCTACTGTTGCAGAGGGATCCACAATAAATCCTGTAAAATTACATCTTGTTGCATGCGAGAGACACCATTACAGAGGTGACCACAGCCTGGATCCAATCTATCATTATTTATTAGTCTATAACTTTCAGTATAATTTGCATGTCTAGTGAAGGCTGCATATTATATGCAATGCCAGAGGTTATCCATAGTGGTCACTTTTTACTTTGCTGTCCAGTTTTCACATTTACACATTTTCCAAAACCGATCCCAATATTCTAGGATCCAGACAAGAAATTAAGAATGCGATGACAGCTGTACCGACATGTAGTAGACAACTTTAACAAGAGTCGGGTCCTTTATTTAGTCCATGTTTCCGTGTCTTCTTATTTCCATCCAGCATGTTTTACTTCTCTCATGCGGTCCTCTGTTAAAATCCAGTCTGTTTCTACCTTCCATTTTACAAACATTCTCATGACATCATAGATGCTATGAAAGGAAAACCTCTAGTGACCGAATGGTCATTAGCAACAGAACTCCAGAAGACGGAGGACCAGGACGCCACAGCCACAAGAAGAAATATGCCGAGATCTTCAAGCAACTCTCTCGAGACATATGCCTTCAAAACGGTAAGTTTTTATTGTCATTTTAAAATATTTAGCAAGGAACAAGACTTCACTAAAGAATACATAGAACAAGTATAAGGGCACACATTATACATAAAACAGCAGAGTGGCACATTACGCGAGTTAAGCATTACAAATGATAGGACATTATAAATCAAACAATGTTCACTACAGGCAATTTATATAAATAGCCTATTTATATAGTGGACACATGTATTTAATACTCCTCAAAAGGAGTTAAACATTATTTACTGCAATTTTTTTTTATGGGGGGGGACATAATGTTGATTTAATTTGTATAGTGCATGTTTGGTTAAACAAATCGGGCACAGCGCAACATGGCATTAACCCTTGCCATGTTGACACTTTATAGTACTATAAGGAACAGCATGGCCAGAAAGACAGCCATGCTGCGCCTTATAGTACTAACAGCACCTGCATGATAATGGTTACAAGAGTTGACAGCGATTTTTTTTTAATGGAAAATCACCATGCTTTTATACATTAGCACAGCGATTTCTCCATGAAAACAAAAAAATAAATAAAAAAAATCACTGAACAGCAAAGGTGATTATAAATCACGGCGATAGCTGGCAATTCATAATCGCTGCCCAAGAGACCTTTGCAAATGCAGCCCATAGATATTTGCAAAAGATAAAAAAAAAAGTGTCATTAAAAATTTGTTAATATGCATTTTTCTTTTTATGCCAAAGCACACCAAATACCTCAATCCTGTTATAATACATTACAAGGTTGCAATCAGTCTCCTCTAAGCTTAACAACTTAAGGGCTTTAAGTTTGGTTTTCTCTGATAAAACCCTTACACGTGTACACAGAAATCATAGGTAGGACATACCAGGAACCTACTGTGATTAGGACTGACAATAGAAGCTGCTCACAAAGTTTTCCTGAACCCAGTTGCTGCAGTTTATTGTCAGGAAGCAGTATATGAAGTCCTGCATAGGAATACAATTAACCAGACAAAGTCACAGCTCCCTAGAAGTTGCTAGAACATATTGTTCCCTGTCTAGTCACCGGCCACTATCTGGCATCAGTCAAGTTCTGATGGAACACACTATCTATTTAAGCTCTTCTCAGCAGCACTAACTCTGCAAATAAGGCTCAAGTCTTCCACCTACGTGACAAGAGTATGATCAGGCTTAACCCCAAATGTGGAGATATAAAGGGTAGCGCTCAGGCTGTTGGATGAGTTCAATAAAGTGAAGGCTGGTGTATGAATAGGGATGCGAGATGCAACTAAACCTCCTAAAGGTCCCAATAACGCTAGCAAATTAGTAATAGCGGAAAAGGGGGCGAGGTAGACGCACTCTTAAAACTGAGTTTTGAATGGTTTTACATTGGGTAAACAGATTCAAAACTCAGTAGCTAGAGTGCATCCACCTCACCCCTTTATCCACTATTAACCCTAAGAGTAGCTAAAGGCTGCATCCTACTAGCAATATGACAAGGCTCTGTATAACTCCCCTGTAGCAAACCACACTACATACAAGGATAGTTCAGATTAGCAAACTACATATTATAAATCTGACGGATTTGTGTAAGATACAAAATTTTATTTTTTTTGTTACAGAAATACTTAAAAGATCATATAAAAAAAATGCTACAGATATATTGAATAGCAATTAGGACTGATGACTAAAGGGTGTCCATCTATCTACTTACACCATAGACTACAATAATCTCCAGTCTGCTAGTCACCCCGATACCTATATGCATTAACACAATGAGCCAGATCCTGAGTTCAGTACGAAAGCGTATTTACGCTAACCGCTTGCGTAACTTCAACTTTTTGTACGTTCTGCACATGCGCACGTACCTTCCTTGTAAACACGTACGAAAGGGGCGGGTCATCCTTTACGACGCCCAAAAATACGAGGGAGGGAGGCATTTATATTGTACAGTATGGGCTGGGTTAGGCAGTTACGTGCGACAATCCACTACGTACGTCCGTACTTACACAAGGAAAAATTAACGTAGGGTTTGGTGTAAGGCAGCTAAATTACGTGCGACCAAGGGGAGTGCATAGACGATCGTGTAAATAAGCTACGAGATTGCACTTAAACTGCACTTAGGTCTGGATTTGGCCCAACGACATTTAATTTTCAGGAACTAAAACTATGAATACTGACTAAAGCAAATCAGGTCATAAAAAAAAATACCAAATAAATAAAACACCAAGACACATAAAAGACTGAACTGGGGAGAGAATGTTTTTATTTTTGAGATGGAAAATTGTGGTAGTATTACATATAAAAATAGTTTGCATTTATAGCATATTACAAAACAGTTCATGGAATCAATACAGCAGTTGTATCATTGAAGTCTGCATAAACGGACACATGCTTTTTAAACCAATTTCACTGAACAGAAAACAAAAAATGTGTAAATTGTAGATATTAAATTCCTGAGGAGAGTGATATAGAACACTGGTTGCCAAATAGCACAAACTGCGCATTGAATTCTAGTCTGTCCAGCACCAAAGATAAATGAGCATGAAAGTTCCTTTATGCAGTTGGATAGAGGTTGGTTATCAGATTAATATTGCCGTAGTGGTTGGTTTCAAAGAAGAGGTAGTTATAAAGGCATTTCTACAGACACTGCAGGACATACAGCAGTGGCGTAACCCAATATTACACTAAACTTTGAGTGTAATTTAATATCAGACAGTGATGAATTATAGACACTTAAGGGACTGTTAGTAGAGCAAGATAAATTAAGGAAACTAAGGGATTTATCTATATATAAACTATTACATTTGGTCTCCATAGGAAACAGAACAGTATTTAGTTTTCCAGATTATAATGAAAACTATAAATCTGCCTTGAAAGCAGAACCGGAAGCTTCATGAAGCCCGAGAGAAAAAATGCTCTGCATTTATTTGCTGAGTCTGGGTATAATCTCTTCCCAGACAGTAATAGAAGTAAGGTAATGCAATTCACGTGTAACTAGGAACGCACCAACACATGATGCTAGTAGCAGTACATTGACAGACACACACATATCCTCCCCCCAATTTTTACATATTTTTAAACTTTTAAGTGAAAGATACAGAGATAAAGAGAAAGAAACAGACAGACATTAAGAGGATCTAAGGAATCCAGAAAGGTTTCAAACTTTTTTTTTTCTTTTTTAAATATTTTACAAAAACACATTATAAAAGTGTATAAAATAGTATGTAGAATATAACGGCCATATACATTTTGGGACCAAAGATGGATAGGAGTAACACCCAAAATAATCTGCAGAAAATGGACACAATTCACTATTCATACACACTGTACAACTTTCTACACAAACATACAAGCAGTGCCCCGGACAACAGTTTTTATGGATTTATTGAGAGCTGCTTTGTCGTTGCTTTATACTGTATGCAGCACGGTTACCAGTTATGGGTTAATTGATATGAAAAGACAGGTTTAAGATGTATGGGACAGCAAAATGTAAAAATACTAATAAGCCACAAATAAAGGAAATCTTTAAAAGCAAAAACGGTGTCGTTCATCCAGCTGTGTGATTTGTCTAAGATCTTATGTCCTCTGTGGCTTATTATTTACATTGTGAGTCTCTTACAGATAATATGGAAATCTTACACCCTTTTCATATCAGTTTAACGCCTTTAGGAGACAGTTGGTAGATAGCAGCTGTAATCATTCAGGTGTTTCCACTCATCACCGGTTAAGGGTTATTCTAATAGAATTTTTAATAACCCGAATATTACTGGATGGCGCAGGAGAAGATGCATCCGGCAGCTCTTTACTGGGTAGCCTCTATAAACGGAATAATACAGCAGATAGGTATTACAAAACATTATTTGCATGAATTGGATATGGAAAAAGACATTAAAAAACCAGTGCACTATATACATTGTGAGGTGTGGACAGGTTATACAGATTTCATGGATGGTACCTGTGTTCTAATGCGGTCAATGGTAGGAATTGGCAAAGCTTCTCCTGAATTTATTATTTCCTGAAAAAATAAAAAAGTAGGAGGTTAGAGACAGCTCTTAGACCAGTATTTCAGATACCTGAAACGATAAACATCCTGTGTAAATGATACTTCTCATTCCCAAATGGCCTTCGTAAAATTGTTTATTAGCATGCAACAATAGCAAAACGTGACTGTGTGAGATCATAACCCATTCTGGATGAAATATTCAATACATAAACAAAACAATTACTAAAAATATAATATCTAAATTAACCTCTATTCACACACTTTCCCCATTATGTTGTTTCTCATTTTCAGGCTGCCAAATAATACCGGGAACTAGAAAGAAAATAGTCAAGTTTTCAGAATTATTAAGTGTTGAAAGTGTTTTCTGCAAAGCTAACAGGGGACACAGACATTTCTGTATGGCTAACAGGTGATTACAGATATTAGGACAGTACAAGGAGCAATATTATTACAATGTAATGTGCATTAATAATATATTGCATGTCATCTGGAACGTCAGGCTTATGTCTAGATGCATATATTCCTAGGAGTCTTTCCTTCCAAAAGTACTGGCCCGGTTACAGCTTGTTTGGGTCTCACAGACTTCCTTACAAAAACACAAAACAACCCCATTTAAAGCTGTGCAGATTTCCGACGTATCTTAGTTAGCAGGTGAATGGACCTGTATTCTCAGTAACACATATCTAAGGAAAGCCAGGACAATGGATGTTGTATGCAAACACACAATCGGTTACATCAGACCAGATCCAGACTATATAAAGGGGGTGATTTCTGACTGGAAAATGCCTGTTTTTTGTGAACGGTGCATGTGAGAGCTACATTCCCTAATCTAAATCCCCTGGATCCAACGTTCCATTCTGAGACCATAGCATTTCCACTGCTAAAACCCAAATCACAAAACAATGCAAAAATGCTGTATATGTAACACAGCAAGAGGTCTATTCATATACACACACACACACACACAATATTACAAGGAAAGTCTAGAAAAACATAACAGATATCTGTAGATACACTATTTTTCATTCAAACCTGTGTATTCTTCATCCGCTTTGGGGAGGTTTCCAGGCATGGAGTATGAAGTCTTTTAGTTGTAGAAAGCTTAGGACTGATATTTTTCAGCTCATTCTGGTGAGGTTCATGTGAGACATTAGATGGAACAACACTAAGGCCTACTACTGTTGGGATGGGGTGGCCAGAGGGCATCAGCTTCTTCATTGTTATGGCAGGATCAGAGGCTGAAAATACAAAGATATCTAAATTAACATTTGCATCACACCTTTCCACAACTAAGCCGCTCTTTCTTTTAAATGACTGCAAACAGCATAGTACAGTGCAAAAAAAAATTAATTGCAAAAGAAAGCTCAATGTTTACATTTACAGATGTAACTTCATTACCAAGGATCAGATCAATGTATGTTCAAAGTCTGTACGTCACTATCCTATATTCCACACAGAGGAGATTAGTACACACCCCTTGATCTCCTCCGTGCATAAGGCAATTGCTATTACTGCACCCTACCTGGAAGTATTCCGCACAAGCCCTTACTGTGCATTTAAATACGTGTAACCACCTTGTACGCATGATGGGTGGGCCAGCACCTCATACAGACAATGAAGTTTGCGCCGAATTAGAATTCCATTTACTGCACATGTGCAGTACACAAACTTAAATGATTTCTGCACGTGTCACACGGAAATCACCTATCGTCACTAATCCTGGAAGTGGCCCAAGTTATTAGGAATATACACTAGGTATTCTTCACTGAAGAATTTACCAAGAGCTGTACAGTATGAATAATATACTGTATATATTCCCACTGTAGTGCCATTACTTCAGTTTCATCCAATTGTGCATTGAACGGAAAAGTTTATTTAGGGATTTACTGGGGGTGCGTCTCCTAGTTTTCTTTAACATGGTGCCCAAACCTGACAAAATTTGTGAGGCTAACCATAAAAGGTGATAAGTTACTTCCTGCCCAGCTGCCACCTGTCAGATCTGCTTTATCAGCTAGCAGGACATGTTTTGCGATGTGCTAAAATCCCCCCCAAGACTCCCTCCCCTACCCAGGATTAAAAGCTTAAGACCTTTTATTAGAGGGGGGGGAGGGGATATTAAATTGAATCCGGCCCGAACACTGATCCAATCAGGTGTCTTTGTGAAGGACCCGTGTTGAAAAACAACACAGGACCTTCACATTGCCACCAGTCCCATGAGAGACACCTGGGAAAATCCCTTCGTTTTTCCCCGGGTCTGAACCTTGGGTCATTAGAGCCGGGTCTTCAAAAAGTAAGAGACATTTCACACCACCACCAAATACCCGGTAATGTGAAAGGGGTTTAAGGAGAATGTTCATAAACAGCATCAGACAGAAGCAGGAGTGTTAGATGGTGGAATATGCCTGTGTGTCTAGAGTAGTGTTTTAAAGTAGTGGTTGAGGGACCCTTCTGTAGCTGTCTTTCTTCTGTCAGTAATGTATAATAAAGGAGGGACATGCGATAAGTTATAGATAAGTGCAAGGAGAGGTCACTGCCATATCTCATGGACAAAGGATCAAAAGAAGGGAAAGCACATCATTTGCACGGATTAGCAGAGATAAAGGAAATGTGAGAAGGGCTCCCTCCAGTGGGCAAAAACAACAAAATAAATAAATAAATAAATTCCCTCCAGGCAGTTTGTGGAGGAAATGCAGTGTGAAAAGTTCAGGGAATGCTATCTCCATATGCCCTTAGCTGTAGGGGCTGAAGATAGCTACAGTACATTGCACAACAGTGGAGCCAGGGACTGTAGACAGGTCTCACTGCTGCTATCACCAAGAGGAAACTCAGGAGCAGAAACGCAGCAGCCGCCTATCAAGCAACTCAGCCAGCGTTGGGTGACCGTGTGGGGAAATATTAAAGGATTCCACCTCATATCAGATAAGATAGGGAGAAGGCAGCTGGAGCCCTCATTAAGCGGTGTTCCAAATCACAGACCGACTGGATGCACAGCAGCAAACATTCTCAGACTCTGGTGGTCTTGCTTTGCAGGGATTATGTCGTGCCTCACAGGGGCACAGAGGAGGAGTTAGACTAAAGGTCTACCATAAAAGTAGGCCTCCTGCTTGTCAGAGAGGAAGCTTCGGGATCCGCTAGACAGCCGCGTGTTGCTATAGGCAGAGTGGAAAACTAGATTGCGATGGACGCCACAAATAAAAATAGCATTGACTTGTTTGGTGGCATGGAGCTATAACTTAACATTGCTGATCATAAGCAAAGCCAGACCAAACAACAGGAACAACACAAAGTTAAAAAATATCAAACCAAACAGACAAAACTCTAGACACATTAACTTAAAAAACGCTTTACCACGAACTGGGACTGCACAGAATAAAGGGTTTAGTGTCAAAATTGCATAAATCGGTTGCTGTTGTGTTGGTTTACGCCATTATACTCATTGTTCTGATTTACCAACTGTATTAGAGCTAATAATTTTGGTCGCCCCTCTGAATGTAACCTCTGGTGACCTCCCCACGAAAGAAAGGAAAACAAAACCAAAAACAAATGAGTAATTTCTTACTTGATCCAATGAATTGGTATCCAGGAGTATTCTCTGATACAGGTATTCTGCAATAATGAAAACGAGCAATTTATATAAAGATTACAAATATCTAGAAAAGGGTTCAGGAGCAGTAAGAAAAGCAAAAAAAAATCAACAAGCAGACTGACATATATAAATTGGGGTATTCAATTACACAATTGAATGGGAAAGCCTTTAAATCTGACCTGTTAATATATGGCACAGTAGGTCTATTTAATCTAGGAATTTGGGGACAAGCTGTAGGAGAATCTGAAGGTGTCCCGGTGTCTGTATCCCTGGAACTGTCCAGACAGTTGCCATCCAGGGATCGTCTCCCTGTGCCGTCTAATGAAGATCTGCTGATATCTGGAACACTTTGCTAAAAGATGAAAAACATTTATTTTATTGAATAATACTTCTACGCTTCATTAGAAGCATAATTGCATTCCATATGCAGTACCTTCTTCTTCCTCTGTAGGATGTCCTGAGGAAGGTATTGATGGAGCCGTTTCTTCTTTAGGTGTGTTGCTTCGATCTTCATACCCTCTTTCAGCATATTTATATTTCTGGCCTGTCTAAAAACTGTAAGCAGAAAGAGTTTACCAAAAGACACCGCTAAAGAAAATGCTTGTTTATTGTTTTTTTGCAAACACACCAATAGATTATGATAAAGGTTTAGATGTAAAACACACACAAATAAAACCCCAAAACAGATCAGTCCACACCTGTATCTGTGAATAACTGGATATCATCGGTTAAATCAATGTTGACACGTTCATGTTTTTCCACTTTCTTAAAGACGATTCCAAGAACCCACATAGACATATATTCATTGCT